>JASMMZ010000010.1:4745283-4859410 GCA_038502455.1 Anisogramma anomala | reverse complement strand
TTTTTTTTTTTTTTGGCGGGGGGCTCAACTGCCCGGACTCTCCCCCTGAGCTGGACTTGCTTGCCACGATGTTTTGCAAGGGGGGTTTTATTCCAACATCCATCCAAGCCGTCTCCGCTTCTGGCGGTGCAACCACTGGTGGTGCGATATCTGTTAGCTTCTTGCTTGCATGGCGTGGCGTTTTCAGCCTCTCTCCGAAACAAAACAACACGTATCTCTCTGTTTTTGGGTTGCTTTTGTCTGTTCCTCACCAAAAGACAATAAGACACCTACGTACAAAGAGGGATGCACACCGAGAACGGCCAGTGCTTCCCGCGCTCGGTTCGCCTGTGCCGGGACTACCGACAGAGAACCATCCCAAGCGGCACCAGAGAGAGAGAGAGAGAGATATAAATAAATAAAAAAACTCCGTGAGACGGGGAGCGCGGGAAAAGGGGAAGGGGTCGCCTGTGCCGCTGGGAGGGGCCCCTTCGCGAGTGGAGCGGTACCTAGCTGCTCTGCTGGTGGACGGCGACGGGGGCCGGCCGGCGCGGTGCGCCACTCATGGTGGGCGCAACACCTCCTCGTCCTCACTCACGCTCACGATCCCGCAGAACGTACGTGCTTTTTCTTCTTCTTTTCTTTTTTTCTTTCACGTGCAATTAATTTGCGAGCCAAATGATCTACCTTCGACCTCCTGTGCTACGTCCCCCCTACGCAAGTTCACCACCGTCTTTGCGGGCGTGCCTGATCTGAGACTGCACCGGGCGGGGCAAAACAGGTGCATACATACATACATACGTAGTCAACTACGGCAGGTCGCGCCAGCAACGACGGCACAGTGCAGGACAAACCACACCTGTGCCGCAGTGCTTGCTTTTCTGGGACTCTTGTGGAAGCTTATTCTTCCGAGACGCCGCCAGTGTCGGTTTCCCACGTTGTAGCCCTGGTAAGCTTTGGGAAAAACATACTGTACACGTTGAGTGCAATGGAAATCAATGCAGGGCTAGTGCTAGTTTTGTACTATGAAGGTTTATATATAATTAACACGAAGACAGGCCATTAGGTTGCAAAAGGGTAGCAGATCACAAGATAAATTGACAGTTCAACACGTGGATATACATACCATGCAGTACAATGGCCACTGTGGTGCCTGAAAGGCTGTGGAGTTGATCAACTGAAAGTCGCGCACTCGTGCTCGGTTATGTACCCGTACCGTCAAATGAACCTTGAATTCATAATGCTGTAGATGCGTACGAAAAAACGGTCTAAGAAGGGTAGAATGAAGAAAGTAACCAAAATTAGTAATTGAAATAGAGTAGACGGGTCCATGTTAATTGTTATAAGAAGGGCGGGCTTATTCAGTAGTATGGCATAATAATATAAACCCGGGTAAATACCAAGTACCACTTGTTGGCATTATATAACGCCTTTTTTCCTTATGGCTAAAACTACAAGGTCTGTTGGAATAGCAGTCAATTGCAGTACAGTCAAGTCAACTATACTTACAGTTAGGTGATTGTACTGACTGCAAATTGACTGTAGTTTGTGGGAGTTGACTGCATTGACTGCAAGTCAAGTGCAGTAGGTGCCCACATCAGACTGGGGCACGGGCCAAGCAATTGCCCTTATACATTAGGGTGCAGACCGGCTGGCGGTCTGCCCAACTTAGAAGTAAGAGGTCAACACTTTCAATGCAATACACCAGTTACTTCGACCAGAGATTCGAATCAACTACGTTACAACGATAAGGGCCTACCAACAAGGTCTGTTGAATCAGAATGGTAATCATAAATAAAATATAGCCTTTAGAAGCCTAATTACTTTATCCTTAAAAGTATTCCTTTGATAGACATTTCTGCAAAAAGAAAAATGCGGTAAAAGATGCCAATCATAACCTAAATCTATTGAAATTTCAACAGATATAGTCTGTACACAGGACTCAACACCAAGGATATGAAGAACGCTTTAGAGATAAGGATTTCGGTCGGAAAACTAGGAAATAGTATTTTCAAGTATAAGAGCATCGAAATAAGGATTATAGATAATTTTAACTATTTGTATAATTAGCATTTACTAGTATAAGATTCCGATTGTAATAATCGAAATCTAAAAGGATTCTTTTGATTATATATTAAGAAGTTCTCCAGGTAAATTTCTAAGTATTTTTTTAGATATATACCGGCCTATACAATATTTTGTTCAATATCTTCAATACATTATGAATAGAATTACAATTTTCATGTTAGAATTTCATTCAACTGCGATACAGTCAAATCGATTGGTTGTAGAATACCTAATTTGGACTAGTGTATAGGCCAAGAAAGTAGGCATACAAATTAGTAAGCAAATCAGCCAGCAGTCTGTCAAACCTAAAACAATATATCCACTACTTGACCACGCAATACTATTGTTACCTCGACTGATTCGAATTAACAACGTTGCAACGTCTAAAACCCTATCAATACTAATTAGTACTTATTAGGTTAAGCACAGATAAGCTACGTAATAAAAAGAAACCACTTTCGATTACGCTTTACATTGTATTATAAGGTAGAGGAAAGGTTCTTGCAAAAGGCCTCTACAAACTACAACGGTTTGGACGGCAGTATATAAATCAGATCTTTAGATTGCAACTATTTCTATAGTAATTTAAAGATAGTTACGGTACCGCTAATTGGAAAGACTTAGAAACTTCATCAAACCTTTTTTAAAAACATTAAGATTTACTGTTAATGTCTCAAATCATTAAAAAAGAGATTACTTAGTTTCTAAGTTCTTTATATTTAGTAAACGACTAAGTTGTTCTTACTACCACCATTGCAAATAGTTAGGTTTAAAACTCCTATATTAACAAACAATAGCTTTAGCAACAAACAACCTTTAATTCTACCTCCTATATTAGTGGTTTTACTTTCCCCCTATATTATAAGATTGTCAATTGGATACGTTAGTTAATATATTAAGGCGGTTACTCAGAGAAAAAACACTCCAAATCGTTAAGGCGAGTTAAATAACCACTTTATATCGCTTTCAAATCGCTAAATTCCTTTGTCTAAATTACTAAGTCCCTACTATATCTAAATTAACATCAATTTGCCAGTCACAACATCAAAATAATATTAGAAAACTTAAGGATGAAGAGTATTAAGGAATTTGAATCCCTTTTGAATAAGTGTTACGATAAAGACTCCGAATTTGAAAATGTCGACACTGATTGAACGAAAGAGTACTGAATAAATTTCGTCGTATATTCTATATTTAATTTAATCTACGGCAAGGTTCATTGGAATACATAGGATTTTCCAAGTCTTTGTAGACTAATTTACGTACTATATTATTAAGATTCAAAATAACTCTCCAAGAATAGTTCAAGTCAAGTTAAAGATAAACCTTTGTAATCATAAGATTTTTATTCTAAATTAGAAAAGAAACCTATTATACACTTTTTTCGACATGGTCCAAATGAATGAATGTCCTCAAAATCCTTAAATCTAAAGATATATGGGAAAAGGAAAGGCTATTATTGATGATTGCTATTATATACATTTTGAAAAACCACTTCCAAACTCCTATTTTAGTTTAATCTTTTATTTTAGCAATACCTTTTTGTATTCCAACAATAGAAAATCTGTTGATTTGTTACATAATATAATTTCAGTCCGCGATAGCACGGAGTACGTACTTGGCAGAAGTAAAATACGTGAAGTAGCGGCTATCAACGTGGTAAGAGGGATTAATATTGTTGTTATCCAAAGGTTAATTAGGTAAAATCATCAAATTCTTTAAGGGTTTCCCCAAAATCGTTAAATTCTTTAAGGCGAAGCTTTCCGTAGCAGGTACGCCTACAAATATAAGCCTACCACAGGTTCTACTATAATAATTTACCCTTCGCATTTAGAATCTGGAAATTGCTCTTATTATTATGATTTTAAAGATCTAAAATTTGAGTTCATCATAAGAAATATTATTGACGACTAGGATGACTATCATAACCTACCACCTAAGCTAATCAAAATGGGTAATATTAATGGTAAACTTTTTAGTAACTTCGCCAAAATTTGTAATAATATAGAAAAATATAACGGAAAATCCTACAATTTATTTAATACAAAGATAATGCCGCCTTTTAACATTTACAAGTTGATAGAGGTTTAACCGTTAGGTTTCTACTTACTATTCCCAAAAAAATCCTCACGGGTTATACTAAGAACTTCAACTTAACTTTTATAAACAAATCACAGACTTTCTGCGAAATCCATAACGGAATAAAGGGTTACTTGAAGTATAATATTTACTATAATTAATATTATATGAACTGGGTTACAACGAGATAAATGACGATAATGAGGGAAAAAAAGAGGATGAAATATTGACAAATATCACTAACCAAATGTTTCACAAATTGATATTATACTAGTAAGCGATAAAAAAAGAATATACTAACGAGGCTATATTTCGTAACTAGATATGGGTAGTTGTTACAGATATTAAGGAATTTAAATACGCTTTATAATGCTTATATACAACTTGTAAAAGCTTTTTAACTTGTTATGGTATTTACTTATGACTTTAATAACATATATATTAAACTTGATTGGTATGCACCCATAAACTGATAACTTTTGCGACTGGGATAACAAAATAATTTAATTCAACATTTAATTCATTTGATGATTTCCGTTAGAATGCGTGTTATGACACGAACTGCAGTTGGATCCTCTGACGCTGCATGTTCCCCACTACGCTTACAAAGCACATTTCCCATGTACGGCACGGCAATTGGACAACGGATGACTCAGCAGAAGTCACGTGACCTGGATCACTTGGATCACCTGGATCACCGGCTCACTTGGATCACTTGGATCACCACCAGTGATCCCGCAAACCTCATACTGGAGCACCCCCAGTATGGGTACCAACTGAAGGAACTAGATATAAGGACATGGTCATCACCACCTTAGATAGCTTCATTAGATAGTTCTTCAGTTGTCAATATAAGTATTCAGTCTACACACCTGAATAGCCTAACGGCTTCTGATCGTCACTCGAACACAGTCTTGATATTGCACCTTTGTTACCTCTGCTACCTTACTGCTAACATAAACCCTCTGAACACCTTCTACATACTCACGGGTATTTAGTGTGATCATTACAATGCGGTATACAATTTCAATAGTTTACTTTAAAATATTTCAACTATTTTATAAACCTTATAGTTGTATTTTAACTTTTTTTCTATTAATCCCCAACATTCGTTCTTTATGTAAGGTATCAGTAAGATCTCTGCCTGTTAATGTGAGCATAAAGAGTAGAAGAGTAATTGTAAATATTAGTAGTGTATATTGAAGTAAATAGTAAAATAAAAGGGAGAAGAGACATCTAGAGAGTACACGCTTTAGGTAAGAGCTTATAAGCTTTCACCCGGGTAGTAGCACTTTATTATGTACTTTACTAATCTCCCTTCTGGATAGTGGCACTTTATAGTACATTTTACCAATAACTTTTTTAGATGGTGGCACGATATTATATACTTTATAGGAATTTACCTTACAGAGTGATACATTATCGTATACTTTGCAAATGTGTAACCTATAACGTAGCCATTTACTAACTATAGAGATATATAATAATATATATACAGGTAATCTTTTCTTTTTTAATGCGGCTCGTATCCGTAATCTAATAGTAACAGTTTGGTTTATAATGTAGCCTATATTTATATTTGAGTAGTAATAGTTTGCATCTGTAGTTTAATAGTAATAGTTTATTCCGTAGTATGGCTCGTTTTCCGTAATTCAATTGATAATAGTTTAGTGAAAGTTTTAATTAATGGTTTTGGTAGTAATAGTAGTTACTGTGCAAAAACTGTAAATGTTTAAATTCTCAGTTTTAATTGCAGTAATGGTTATAGTTAAGGTTTAGTTAATTTAGGCAATTGGTAATGGTATGAGTATTAATAACGATATAATTGTTAATCCTTATAAGGGTATAATCATAAACGTATAGAGTTTTGAAGTGAATATCGGTATTACGTATTTTTGGGTTAGTATAACTGTTGGTAAGCCTTTATCGTTGCAAGGTAGTCGATTTTAATCACTGTGGCCGAAGTAACTGATGCTGCATTGATGTTGTAAAGTCTTGGTTGTAAGTTCCAAGTTTGGCAGACCGCCAGCCGGTTTTTATACTAATTTATATGGCCAAACGCTTTAGCATGTGCCATACTTTAAAGTGTGTACTTACTGCACTGCACTTGCAGTACAGTCTATTTAAATCACACAAACTATAGTCAATTTATAGTACGTATAATTAACTTTACTATAAGTAAAGTTGACTTGACTATATTATATTTGACTACTATTTCAATACTAGCGGCTTTTTGTTTTTTGTCTGCATGCCAGCGTGGTTTGCGTTTAATTGGTGGCAACCTTTGGAATCTCTTATGAATCCTCAAGCCAATGGAAAGCTAGACCCCTATTAATTCGGATTAATCTATACTAAAATTAACATGAATTACGGCCCTTCGTAGTTCTTTTGCTCCACCCCTCCGAGACTTTCGTTCCTCAAATCCCATGTACAGGTTTTTCTCTATAAACTTGTACATATTAGGTACTCTACCAATTACGTACCTTTTCTAGTAGTTCAAACTACTGTTATTGCCACCTTTACTATTAACATTACTACACTATCAGTTTTAAGTTTGCCAGAGCAACCCTGTTCCTCCACGTTACGTGTCGGGCGGTCTATGTAACCTTCAATTCGTATAGTTAGCGTATTGCTATTTACAAATCTTTTTAAAGCGCTATTAGGCGTAGCATTAGTTGTAACGTCTACGGCGTTATATTTACTGTTAATCTACTAGAACCTATTAATTTCCCGGGTTTCTTATACCTTTTTTAAAGCTATTGGATTTACTGTTAAACGTGTTTTACTGGTCGTACCTAGCTTTATGAGCATTGGTAAAAGCTTCGAAAGTTAATATATATTACTGTATATATAGGATGTAATTCTAATTGTTTAGTGATAATCATTAGTATATCGTTAATTATTATACCGATGATAAAGCTTGCCATTATACCGTAAACTTTTAAAAATAGTATATTTTGTATTATACAATTATACCTAACGGATATCTAGTATATAAAGTTTTCAGTAAATGTAAATTGTCTTATAAATATTTCCTTGTTAACGAGTATTATTAGAAAGCTTATTTGAGATTTAAGGTTGGTATTGTTAATGAATAATCAGTCTGTAATGATTAATAGCTTTTTCTTCGTTAAATTTATAAAAACCATGTTTTTTTACGTAATCAAATTGCCATTCAACCTTTTTTCAATTCATTAAAGTATTTGTTCTATAAATATTATACTTATGCCGTAATAAAAAGGTTATACGATACCTCCAGTTAGTATAGTATGGCGATATAGGCTGTACAAGCTCTTTACTTTAGGTATTTTTGTGATTTTACCCCGTTGGCCTTATCGACAATCGTTAAATTTATAACTTGCCTTTTTTAACTTAAGCTAATGTAAATGCCGTTTTTAACCTCAAAATTATAGATAAGAATTAACGATTTATTAAAGTTAAGTTGTGTGCCTTTAGCTAACGTTTTGATTAGCTTACACTTTTCAAGGCCTAACTTTCCGATAGTAAGTTGTTTAGCTATTATAAAACTAATATATCCTAAGAAAAGGGTATCATCAGTTTTTATACTTACGATGCTGAAGTCTTTACCCTCCTTGATTAATAAGTACGGGTTAAAAGTTGAAATTTTTATATTAAGTCTATTTTCAAAGTGAACCTAATACGTTAAAAACTAGTGTACGCCTGCCTTGGCCAATATGTATAAAGGTTTGATATAGCGTATTACCATACCGGCTGGAAACTTATCCTTTATGTTTTTCGGTAGCTTTAACATTATAATCCGCTATAAATTGGTAGCGGATTTCGTATACACTTACGTAATACCCCGGTTATTAAGTTTAAACTAACATTTTACGCTAGTAATTAAACTGGTAGTAATTATAACAATTAACCATTAGTTGATCTTTTGGATTACAAACGATTAAGTAAAAATCTAGTCTTTACTTTTATTACCGTATCCTTAAACGATTAGCCGAAACTTTTTGTACGGCTAATTCGTGGTTTTATTATTAACCTCGTAAACTATCCTCTACTTAAAAATAATAACGTTTTGGTTTTTTAATTGCATTAATAACATGAATTATATAACCCTTTGTAAAAAAAAGTCCGTCTATTTATACTTGGTCGCTTTACTTAAATGGCTTACCCGGTGTATTAATAATGAATTCTATACGTAGCTTGAAGGTAAGTTTTCCGTTCAAATTATTTTAGGATACCCACGGTGTTATATATATCTTTTTAGGCCTGTAGTCCCTATTATCGTCCTTCTTTTTAGTATATATCCTCTTTTCAAGTGGTTTTTTATGCTGTCGGCATTCTATTAGCTTATTAACGATCGATTTCAAAGGGTGATATTAATATTCATTCGGCTTATATGTCATCTATATTAGAATCTTTATCATAATTAAAGGGCCTTTTATATGGCTTAATTTGTGTAAATCGGAAAATAATAAGGTCTTTAATAGTTTTAACTACTATATTGAGGGTTCATAATACTTCAAATTATATAAGTCTTATCCCATTTTTCTAGTTCTCGTCATGTAAATACTTGACTTGAAAGGGGGAGGGATAGTATGTTTGTTGTTAATTATTCGTTTTTGGTATTAAAAGTATAGTTGACCTAACAGTATGCTGATTCCCTTTTTAATCCCTTCAGGACTTGAATATATTTTTCAATGGGCTTTTAGGTATTTAGAGATAATAATAATTTAATTATCATATGTCGGTAGGCCAAAAAATATTGGTAAAGTTGACATAAGTTCGTCAAGGTCAATAATATCGTTAAGGCCCTTTACCACTATTTGAAGCTGTATTTTTTTAGCTTGTAAAGCTTTTGAGTTCTAGTATAAAGATATAGTAGGCTTTTCGTAGGAGATTGTATGCCTTTTTAACTTTGTTAATACCTTAGTAAGTCTTAATAGGAACCTATTTATAGTAAATTTTTATCGAATTAACGTTGGCTTGAAATTTTATCATAGTAAAGTTGGTACTGGTATCGTAACCATTACGTCTAGCGGTTCAAGTTACGTGTTAATTTATAAAGAACGTAGTATCTCCTACGTTTTTATTTTTATACGTGATGGTTTTAAGAAATTTGGCGCTATAAAAAGCCGTGGTGAAGTTTAGAACGTGTAGTATTAGCTTACCGTTTGGATAAAACACGTTTATAAAAACTTTCGAATCAAAGTTATAATTTTCCTTTAACGTAAACTTAAACTTTAAGGGGGTTTAGAAGTAAGTTTAACAGTAATGTTAAAGTCATTTAATCACCTTTAGCTCTAATAAGTTCATATCTTCGTACCTAGTTGCCTTTAAAACCTAATAAAGTTTGTCAGTTACTAGGTGGTTAAACTTATAATGTAATGAACAAAGTTCAGCCTTCATTAAGTTCAACAACATTATGTTTAGCCTTTGAAAATAAAACTAGAGGTGCCACTATTTAAAATTAAGTGAAAATATTTTACCGCCTTTAACTTGTATTATTTCGTTAATTCAAACGTTAACGTTAACATCTAGGTTTTTCATGTTTTTTTTAAAAAAAGGAGGAAAAGGGTAGAATATTCCAAAATATTGAAAACAATAAATTTAATAATAGTCTTAACCTTTGTGGATTTTAATAAAAATAGCTTTTTTACAATATTAAAGCTAACCTTAAGTTCATTAGTATTCGTGTAGTTAAGTTTCTTAGTAATATTAGTATCCTTTTACAACGTGACGTATTATGAATAGCTTTATGTTAAGCACTATACTGTTTCTGTGTCCAGCATAATACCTTAAAAACTCTACTTTACATAGCAGTTTTAAATAGTAAAAAGGTGTGTAGAGCCAGAGTTTTTATCGTTATATAGGCGATAGGGGTTTCCACTTGTCAGGCGGTACTGAAAGGTGTAGTCGGCGAGTTATTACATTGATTTTAGGCTGATGTTAGTATCTTTATACCAGCCGATAGTTTTGGGTTTGTTTTCCTCCTTTTTAACCTTAATAATTTTATGGTTTTCGACAGTATCAAGGTAATCATTAGTAGGAATGAAAGGGAATTACATGTAGTATCTTACCCGTTTACCTTTACGCTTAATAATAATGTGGCGTGTAAACCAATAGCCTTGCTTTCCGTAAATCTAATATCTTTTAGTATTTGAAGTAAATATGTTTAGCTGACTTAAAGACCTTAAGGGGGAGAAATAACCTTTTCCATAGGTATTTTGGTTACGTCTTTAGGTCCGGGCCTTCCTTTAACCGTATTAGACGGAACTTCCATACTTACAATCGATATAGTACGTGTAGGAGAGGTTTTTTTCGTCGTTACTAAATTCAGAGGCTTAAGAGTATATACCAGTCGAACCGGAAACTCGATTTGTTACTGTCGCTATCGAGGAATGAAATTGGCTAAAAAAACCCTTTGCAGGTGGCATTAGAGTATTGAAGGGCGTATTCGAACTTTTTGTAACCCGTAACGGCTTGCCGAATCTGATGGTATAAGGTGCCTTCACCAGCTCTTACCTTCCATATTGCTTATTGGCAAAACATTAGCCTATTAATCATCAAATGAAGGCGGTCTATCTTACTTTTCAACTCTTTCTAATAATTCAATATATAAGACCGCTTGATAATATTTTAATTGGTGTGCTGTTAGGCAAAATTAATATCGTATTAGAAGTAACCCTTTAAGCTGTCGTAGATTTCGCGGAAAGAGAAACAATTTGTCAGGTACTTAAGGTAGTAATCCTCGATTTAGCCGGTGAGGATATTGGGAAATAGCGAGTGAAAACCTGGCAGTTTAACTTTTATTTGGTGGAATATGTTAAAAAACAAGCTTAATTTGATATCAAGGAGGTTATATGGCTTACCGTTATAGTCTATATTTCCTTCTCAGATTTAAACAAACATAGTAATTACTGCGTAATCCATATCTACCATAATGACATATCGAAGGAAAAAAGTGATATATTGGTTGTAAGAACCCTCTCCATCTCAGCTGGTATTAGGGTTGATGTTAATGGGTAGGATAATTTCCTGTAGCCGAGTTTAAAGTGAAAAAACCAGTAATCGTATTTATAATAAGCTCGTGTACAAATCTAATCCGCCTTTAATTTGTCTGTTGAAATTGGACGTATCAGGGAGTTTATGGAAAAGAAACTTAAGGGTTTCCATCGCGGGGGACTTAGTAATAATCATTTTGGTGTTAAAGGATACATCGAAGTTACTGCTTAATTAACTAGGGGACCTAAAGACTTTCACGTAGGTTAATTGATTTTTTACGTCTAGTAATGCTAACGCATTAATGACATCATACGATAAGTTTTAAAGAAATTATTTGGGTTTGGATAGGTTTTTGCGAATGTGTGTAAAAGCGTTAAAGATTACTGTTGCTAGCAATACATTTATCCTTAATTGAATTCCACTAAGGGTTTTTATCTGTGGCTTATTCGTAGAATAGGATAGTTAAATTCTCCTCCTTCCCTTTTTTCGTAGGAAGTTCAACTTGTCGACTAAATCTTTCAGTTTTTATTTTTATTTTAGCTTTTTCATTTTCCTTTTTCTATATATTCAAGCTCCAGTCTCAAAACCATTTTTAAAAATCGTCGAGGGTTATAGGTCTTCGATTAATTCCGGTATTATTTAAGTCGAAAACAAGACAGCCAATTACATTAATAAGATTCATAATTAAAGAGTCTTCGTCGGTATCTGTATACTAAAGTTTTTCATCGTAGTTTTTTTCGATAATGTCGCCGAAGGCCCTACTTGCTTTTTTCCTGGCAGGATTGGTAATAACCTTAATTCCAGTGTATTTTAAAGCTATCGTGACGTGAATAAAGAGGTGTAATAAAATAAAGAAGTAATGTAAAATAGTGGGTTGTAGGTTTGTTGTTAAAGTTAGTGTAAGTTAAAGGTTTTGTAACTTAATCGTTTTTTTTTTCGATTTGAAATTTGCAGCAGTAGTACCTGTAATAATAGCAACCGCAATAGTACTAATCTAACCATTTATCAACTTACTAACTTAGTAATATTTAAAACTTTTCGCGGTTAATTTTAACTTTTTTTAGAAGGATTAATAAAGATTTCATGGTATTTTTAATGACGATCTCAACATCTACTTCTGAATTACCACGAAGATGACACAATCTAAAATCGTTCTCTAGTTACTTCCGCGAAGACTACAAAATAATATAGGGGTGTTTCGCAAAAACCTTTCTTTTACCTTGCCTAAATAAAACGTAACAACTGGAAATCAGCTTTCTCTTCGACTTAGCCAATCGGTGTTTAACCTAATAGGCACTAATCAGTATTAGTAGGCCTTTATCGTTGCAACGTAGTCGATTTGAATCATTTTAGTCGAAGTAACTAGTGCTGTATTGATGTTGTAAAGTCTTAGTTGTAAGTTCTAAGTTTGGTAGACTGCTAGCCAGTCTACATACTAATTTTTATGGCCAAACGCTTTGGCTTGTGCCTCACTTTGAAGTGAGTACCTATTGCACTGCACTTGCAGTATAGTCTATTAAAATCCCACAAACCACAATCAATTTACAGTACGTACAATTAACTTCACTTTAAGTAAAGTTGACTTGACTATACTGCATTTGACTGCTATTCCAACAATAACAAAATATATTGTTATCGGTCTAAGCAAAACCTCTGTTTTCCCCTTAAACAATACGCCTCCTTTTACAATATAAGTTCTCAACCAGCTAATTGGTATATATACTTCTAAACCATCATCACTATTAATAATTTGAACTACTATTATATGTAGGTCACTTCACCAACCCTATATTCTAAGAGATTTTAAAAATAAATACCGTGTAAAAATAGGAGCATAAGGCGCTGTTTGGCGCGTTAACGTAAGAAGGAAGAGGCGGCCGCTATTGCCTCCCGCCGCGCCACTCTAAATCCTACTATTAACTCGGCCTCTTCGGGCAACATATTATTAATCCTTGCTTTTCTCTTCGGTTCGCTTTTTGCCGCCGCCGCCACCGATACTCTAACTCTTTTTATCCCTTCCTCTCCCTCCTATTCTTCTACTACCCCTTAAAGGGAAAAGTAAAGAGCCTTTAAAGTTATTAACCTTACCCTCTCGCCATGGGTGAAACTCCCCTTACCCATAATAACCACCTCTCGGCGCTTTAAATGTAGCTTAGTTGAGTGGTAACGCGGTTCATATAATTAAATATCTACTTATCTTATATTAAATCAATGTCTTTATTAACGAGGTGGAAGCGGCCAACCTAGTACGCCGCCTCAAGTTGCGACTCGTTAGGGTGTACCGCGAGGCTTATTTAATTGGTAAAGTGCTAAAACAACGTACCTAGGTCTGTAGCTCCGGACTATCAATAGATAAACCTTATATGCTGTATGTCGCGTTCGTGGCCGCGGGTAAATTTATTGGAGATTACCGCTAAAGCGGAGGTAAATCGGTTTGTTACTACCGTTACGAGCGAATTAGCAACAAATATACCCCCGTTACGGTGGTCCTGAAACCTTAGGCCGAAGCCCTATTACGCGCCCACTACTTTTACGGTAAATTTACTTTAAAATCGTAATCCTAGCCGAAAATCGCAATTTTCAACTGTCTTAATTTTTTATTTGTAGCGGTTTTTAAAAAAATACCTTTCTCAATCATTGAAACAAACCGATACTAATAAGTAGTAGGCGTTAATCAGTGGCTCAAAAAGACGGCAACTACTATATCCGCTTGGAAACGGAGCCTGCGTATATATTATGTAGGCGAATTCGATAACCTTATCATGCGTCGTTGTAAGGAGGATAAAAACTCCCCTACGCCTTTGCTTAAGGGCATGCGGCCTAAGGCGTGGGGCTCTATTTCCGGCGGCACCAATAACGGCGTTGATAGCGGCGATATCTGTGGTGCTAACAGTAACGGCGGCGGCGAGAGCGGAGAGAAATAGGATAATGAGGACGATGACGCGGCGCCGCCTTTACCCTCCCCCTTTGACAACGACTATCTGCTTGTTTTTATGATTCGGCCGGTGTGCCTGGACCTATTGTAGTTCGATACAAAATAATATGATTTTTTTCTTTAAAATTTTTATGCAAATAACATATCCTGAAGGTAAGGTGTAAGGAAAAAAATTACATAGAGTGATAATATATAAAAAGCGGTACAAACATTAAATTCAAACAGTGACAAAATATCAGAAGCGGTACAAATTATTAAATCCAAATAGAGATTAAATGTTAGAAGAGGTATAAATGGTTTAATTGGAGTGAGGTCACAAAACCTTTCCAATAACACCAACGAAGATAGTTCTTGTGGATACGAGCGCTTTTAATGCCATATTCGGGGCGCCTTTGATTATTATATCTATTGGGTTTAACTTCCCGTTCATCCACCTCGTTTCCTTAATCTCGCGGCGTTCGTACGATTTTCGTAAGGCCATGATATTGATTATAAGAAGTTTTTCGTTTGTAGTATCGAGTTTGACAAGTTATTCGTAAAAGGAAAAAAAATTAGTATAAACTATTAAAGGGGGGGGTTTTAAATTGAGGTTTAAAATAATTATCTGGACCGTTATTATTATTGTGATTCTGGAGTCTAATCCTCTAATTATTACGTAGATTTCCAAGACTAATACTCTTCGAGTGACACGTTTGTATTTAGTTGAGTTTTAATAAATAGTGTTTTTATAAAGGGTGAATCTGTTTCGAGCTGATGATTTCTTACTAAGAATAAAAACGAATATTATTTGTAAGTTATAGTCGGTATTATTTGCGAAAGATCCGTTAGTAAAAACAAAAAGTTTTGTCATATGTATATCAAGCGGTATAACTTATGGGCTGCTCTTCGAATTGCTTATTTATTACATGAGGCGCTTATTAAACGCTTTATATACGTCGTCCGAAGGATCTGTTTGGTATTAAACGGCGACTTGAAGGTTAAACACCACCTTTAGTCATGTTACTAATACGACCTAAACGCTATATATACGTTAATATTTATATTTATTAATTTTTTTAGTATTTGTTAAGTTAATAAAAGCGACTTTATTTAAATATCCCTTTTAAAGGAGGTTTATCATATAATTTTAAAGAGTAATAGTAACCTCGTTAAAATTGATTATACAGCCCTCTGTTGGATACACTTTGGGTTTCGCTTTTAAGCCGGCTTCTAAAAATTTCTTTTTCTTTGCGGCGGAAAAGGATGTATTACATAACTTTGGTATATTATCCGTTTATATCTTAATAAATGTAAATTATTCAAAACACGATATCGAAATTAGTAGATATAGGTCGAAGGTCGAGCTAGCCATTCCAAGCTGTTTCTCATAATGCTTTTAATGTTACAGACTAGTGCCTGGTTAGTATTACCAGGGATCTAACCCTGGTAGTTCTACACGCTCCTGCAATGCTCTAGAGCATGGAGAGAGCTGCTTGAAGACACATCATATAACTGAGGAGAGGGATGTACCATCTTAGCTTTATAGCCGCTCCTTAGCAGAGAATTCTTCTTCTTTTTCTTCATTGAGGTTTATAAACAAGAATCCAACTACCTTAAGCGACAGCTTCGGCATTAGTCCCTCTACATATAAACCTCGATTTTCTTCCCAACGGTGTCTTAACTATTTTTTAATGGCTATAACTTAAGATTATATCTTTATCCTTTGACCTACCGAATTTAAACCTCTAAACCCTAAAGTAATTCTTTAACATACGCGTTAAGAAATAGCTTTAAACCGTCTTAACGGCTTAATATAATTACCTTATAACTTAATAAGAATGTTTTACCGACGTCTTACGTATAAAATTTATCGAATAGGATTAAGCCGTTTTAAAATACGTTTTTCATATAAAATAACGAAAAACACATACATTAAACGCTTTAACGAATATAATCCGTCAACTAGAAATTATCGGCACGTTTAAATTTTCGGATTGATTTCCCCTTTAAACGGTTCCCCTTATATACATTATAAATAATGTCGTTACCATACCATTCCTTATTGAAGACCACGTTAATTCCCTAAATAATGACGACTCTTTTAACTTTAATTACGATATTAACACCCCTTTTCAACGGACATTACCGATTTGAACGTAAACCTTTTAATTAACCAGTTAAGTTTTCCGGTATGAAATTACGATTTCCGACATAGAAAATTACAATAATACGTAAGTTACGTCAAGACCGAAAATTTATTAATATAAAGGAAAATTACTTTTACCTTATTTTTAACAACTGAAAAAACCCGCGAAAACCTTTATAAAAAGCTATCATGCTCGCGAAGGCGACGGCAATACTAACGACTCCAACGCCTTTATAATTATATTTCGCGCCTATTACTACGATCTTAACGCGGGCAAAACAGCTATAGTTCGGTTTACGAACGTAAAATAAATAGTTTGTAAACGATTTTACATTTTTTTAAACGTTTAAAAAGCCTTATTTGCGAAAACTGGCGGTATAATCTAGAAATCCACCGCTAAACTCGCTATTTCTAAAAAAAAACTATTAATAATACACTTACAAATACGTTACTTCCCCTCGAAATACCGGCGAATTATAATAAATAAGTCGTTCGCGCTTAATTTATAGATGGACGCCTTTATAATTTCCATACTTATTACGGCGGCACTAATATTATCGTTACCGGAAACGCCTTCTGCAGTAGAAATAATAGCGGTAATACGTTCGTTTAAAATAGCTAGGGCTATATTATTATAATTGGCGTAAACGTTTTTCAAGCCGCTTTTAAACAGCGTACCACTTGAGTTAACTACGTGAAACTCTCTTGCCGTAAAAACCTCGGGCTATACCTACGTTATAAAAGGGACGGTTACCAAATCCATATCTATTTATAAAACCCGGCGTAACGTTTAAACGACTTTAATAGCAAAGCCGTTATAAAAATCCATTTTACTTTGACCGAAAACCTTATTAACCTCGAAAAGGGAAAAACGTAACTTTTATATACAGTCATGTATAAAAGTTAACAAAATTTTAATTTGATCTAGTAATTTCGCCCTAACTTTTAAATAACTTTCTACTGTTAATAAATTCATTTTATTATTCCATTAGTTTTATTTACGTTTTAGTAAATGTAGGTTATAAATATTATAACGTAGCGAATAAATAGTTTACCAACTGTTTAAAGTTATTACGCTTTTTTATTCCTCTACAATAACTCGATGAAACTACGTTTTACACACCCGGTTTTCCCTTACGACTTATTTCTTTTATAACCTTTTTCAATATCAACCTCTATAAATAGTATTACCTGATAAAAACTTACGTCATCCCTTTTTTATAATACAACGTTCTTTTAGGTAAACTATAGATAAAAAACCAATAAATTACCTATAACGTTATGAAATATATATTACTTTTAAAATGAGTTGGTAACCACTGTATTGAAAAATGAGGGTTTACGCCCGTTTAAAAAGTGCTGAAAGGGGTTAAAACTGTTATATTCCATTTTATTTTACGATAAGCCCGTAAAAACCGTACCGCTATTACGTAAGTCGCTGTTATCTCTTTCGAAAATATTAAAAAAAATTCGCCCCGAAACTACTTATTTCTGTTTACAATAAACTTCCAATTATTTTTAAAGAATTCGCACCCCTATTCGACAAAACTTTTGGCGATAAGCTATTTCCTTACCGTTTTAAAACGGATTATAAAATCCCCTTTTATACCGATAACCAAAGCTAACTTTTAAAAGTATTATAAAGCTCTTTATACGGTATATCATATAAAAAGCTTTTCGTATTACATAAAACATTAACCGAATTACTTGATTAAGGTTATATTCAAACTAATAGCTTTTTTAATGGGCACCTTAATCCTTTTCGTTAAAAAACCCGGAAAAGGGTTATAATTTTATATCGACTATCACCGGTTTAATATTATTACGAAGGTAAATTATTATTCATTCCTTTTAATTAAAGAGAAGTTCGTAAATATTTCATAAACTAAGTAATTTATTAAATTAAATATTAAAAGTAGTTTTCATAAACTTCGTATTTATAAGGGAAATAAAGAAAAAAAACTTCATTTCGTATACGTTTAAGACTTTTTAAGTAGCTCGTTATTTCCTTCGGTCTTTTTAATGCCCCCTCTACCTTTTAACGGTATATTAATAATTCGTTACACGTTTTTCTCAATATTTTTTTTTTCTTTTACCTTGAAGACATTTTCGTTCATTTTAATAGTACCTTCGACAATTATATAACTAAAGTTAGGTCAATCCTTAACGTATTAAACATCGCGGTATTTAACCTAAATATCTTTAAATACGAGTTTGGTATTTAAAAAACTAAGTATATAGAATTCTTTATCGAAGCTGACGTTGACGTCCGTATAAATCCAGAGAAGCTACGCATTATCTAAGAATAAACGGTTCTCACGACGGTTTTAGGAGTACAGAGCTTTTTAAAATTCCTAAATTTTCATCGTTATTTTATCCGCGATTATTCGACGATTATCGAACTATTACTACGACTAACCCGTAAAGGTATTTTATTTTGTTAGGGGCTTATAAAAGTTATTTTTAAACAGCCTAAGTTTAGCTTTTTTTTCGAACCCGTATTCGTTTAATAGGATCTGAACCGCGATATCTTTTTCGAAAACCACTATTCTGGTTAGACCTTAGGAGGCTACCATCTTTAACGCGACAATCACAGTAATCTACGCTTAATAACATATTACTCCTGATGCTTATCTCCCGCTAAATATAATTAAGAAATATACTATAAGAAATTAATCGAGATTATAAGTTATTTAAAAACATAAAACGCGGAGATCCTAAATATAATGCGTCCATTCATTGTTCTAACGAACTATAAAAACTTAAAATACTTTATAAAGACATAACGGTTTTCCAAACGACGAATTCGATAATTTAAATACCTTTCTTAATTTCGCTTTCGATTAGTATACAATAAAGTAGCGGATTACGCGCAACCAGACGTATCATTACGACGAGATTGGGATATTTATAAAAGCCTTTCGAACCTACATCACTTAGGCCACGAACTCTAGTTATTACGTTTCAAATGGTTTTCTTTCGAATCGTTTCCGTATATATACGTCTTTCGGTTAACTATCGACGGTAAATTGATTTTAAAATACCGTAAAATTTTTACCAACATCAACTTTTAAAATTATGAGAATATTGTTATTACGCGCGATATTATTTGCTCTCGCCTGTTACGTGCGGTACGTATAGGCGACCAACTCTTTTTAACGGATATCTGTATCAACGACAATTATATGTTAAAAATTTCAATTTCGAAATACCAGGTAAATGACAATAAAGTTTCAAAGCTTCGCGATCGTATTTAGATACCTACTTACAAGCCGTTTATCACCGTATTAATTTAAATTACCTACGATTCGCTTCTTATTGACTACCTAAGCTACGACGTTATTATCGTTATCTTTTACAAAACGTATTTTTAGCTAGGTTTACATCGTACGGTCCGTTATTTTTACCGTAACTACAACGTTTAAAGCCGTATAACCTATTAGAAACACCGTCGAAAAGGATTCCTCAAATCCCTTCCAGTTCCTAAACAATTTTAAAACGAGTTTTCCGTAAACTTTATAGTTAATTTACCTTAGGAATACGAAAGTAATCCACTTTACTTTATAATTATTACGAACTACTTAAATAAAGCCGTTACCCTTAGAGTTATAATTACTATAAATGCCAAGGCTAATACGGAACGGTTTTTCAGTTATTATTAGCGGTTTTATGGTTTTCTACGTACGTTTGTTAATGACCGTAATTCAAATTGGATTAGTAAATTTCAAAACCGACTTTACGACTTAATTAAAATGGAATAACGCCGAAATACCTCCTTTTACCCCAAAATTAACGGCGTAACCAAACGCGTAAATTAAGAGATCATTAAGTACTTACACTTATTCATAGTTTATATATAACTCGATTAAAGCCGTTTATTACCTAGTAATTAATTAGTACTAAATAATAAAAATACGATAACTATTAATATTAAACCGTTTTCATAACCTATAATTATTATATTAATTTTATTTAATCAGTATAATATTTCTTCGTTTTGGTAACAATACTATACGTAGGAGTTAAAGACTTTATCCAACGGATTCACGAAGTTACGGAATTCGTATAAGCTACAATAATGGCTACGTAACAACGTATGAAAAAAGCCGTTCATAAGAGGCACTCTTCCTTAAAACGTTTTCGAGTTGACAACGACGTTTAACTTTTCTTTAAAAACCATAAGCTAAATAAATTTTCTAAAAAGCTAAATTAAATTTACGATAAATACTAAATAACGAATATAATCGACTTTCACGTTATTAAACTTAATATACTCGGCGGGAAACATCCTTAATTTTATGTAAATCAACTTGTCTGAACCGTTTCGAACCCGCTTTCAAGCTAATAAAATCGAAACTTTTAACCGTAAATTAAAATTATTATAAACGACAATAATAAGGCATAACCAGTATACAAAGTCGAAAATATATTACGAGCCCGTCATAAACCCTAAGTAGAATATATCCGACTTTATAAGCAACCAAACGGCAGGTTTTAGTTAAATAAATAGGATATATATACCTAACGTAAAAACCGCTTTTAAACTATTCTAATACCGCAACACTAAACACCTTCAAATCGTGTTACAGATTAACTAAATATAACGATAAGCTTTTACATCCAACCCGCAAATAGGTATAATTTTACACTTTACTTTACCAAATGAAACGGCGTATAAGTCGTTAAAAACCGGATACTAAATAAACGTACTAATATGAATAAAGAAAAAAAACAAACGACTATAACCAGGCCCTTATTTAAACATATATTTGAAGTCCTGGTCTGAATCTTTACCTGATATCTTTTTACCCTTTTAATAAACTAATTTAACTTAATATTTATACGACTTAACTTAACATTAATACGCTCGAAAACCTCAACAAACCTTTATATTTGTTTTAACAACGCTATCTAACTACTCGTTAGCCCCCCCCCCCCACTTTTTAACTTGATTATAAAAAACTTACCTAAGTATTATGTTCCCTGTTTATTAACTGTATGGCCTATTAACTCCTAAACCGTACAGGAATAATGGGGACTAACCCCCCCCCCCCACAGCCTTAGGTATTAACCTTATATTACGTAATGCAACAGACTTTTATAGCCTTTTTAACGGCGATCAACTAAATTTACACGTTTTTTAACCGCTCGTTAGTACCTAAGAAGCGACTTATAGGGTATGTAGACTTATTTCGATCTTAAAAATCGAACGTCAAATACGTTTCTGACAATTCCTTAACAGCCTTATTTATATCCGGGTTCAGATCCAGTGACGTATACGTATAACCAAAACTACAACCCATAACCCTAACGAAACAAAAACGGCTCCGAGCTCTAATATCTAACTACTTGTTAACAACTCCTTCGTAGTTATTGGAACAACTTACCCTTAGTTTCTTAGCAAAAATTTCTGGAATTATACGACATTTTATAAACGTATTTAAAATATATTTATTTTCGAGTTCTGTTAGGGTACATATTGACAACCTTTAGGGCAGAAAACTTTACGCTTGTTAGCAAATACTAAGCAGCTTCAAAATACATAACCCACATTTCTAATAGCTTTATTTACCTTAACGGCGAGCTAAAGCTTTATCGTAACTTTAATAGGTAAAAAAAGTACTAAAATTATAAATAAATAAGTGTTACACTAATAATTATAAGTACTAACGTTACACGAAAAGGTTTAAGGTTAAGGAAAGGAAAAAGTTTTATCTTTTGTAATTAGGACTTGAGGGATTATTTATAGGAAGGGAAGGGTGTTAAATCACCTTTTATGTAACGTTGGCCTAGTAACTTTCACGCGGAATAGTGTTGTTTTGGATGGCGCGCGTACCTTCCTTATACTTACGGCGCCTTATATCAAACAAAAAAAAACGAGGAAAAGAATGACAAAGGTGTATTTAAAGGTAATTTTACAGGCTAGTGCCTGGCTAGTATTACCAGGGATCAAATCCTGATAGTTCTACATGCTCCTGCAATGGTTTAAATCAGGGAGAGAGCCGATTGAGGACACATCACATAACTGGGGAAAGGGCTGTACCATTTTAGCTCTATAGCTGCTCTCTAGCAGGGACTTCTTCTTCTTCTTCATTGAGGTTTATAGATAAGAATCCGACCACCTTGAGAAACAGCTCCGGCTCCAGTCCCTTTACATTTAATATGTATTATATCAATATATACCTGCCTTAGCTAGTTTGTATAGCAGTTTTAGAATACGTGAAATCGTTCCAAATAGGTAATGATTTCGAGGCTTTACAGGTATGTAGGCATGGATAAAACGTTTAAACCGCTTTTAAAACTACGTATAAGCCTGCATAATATTACAAAGTTCGATATAAAGATTTTAGGGTGAATGTAGGGAGGCGGTAAAGCTAAAATCAAACAATGGCTTACTTTTTATAAAGTTGAAGATTAGGTTATAATATTCTTTTTGCCGGCGTTATCGTACCCCTTAACCATAAAGCGGTTCTTTTCATAAGGGTTACCGGCTTTATCTTTCACATTATAGACCAAACGTATGGGGATTTTTTTTCAAGTGTTGTAAACCATTGGATAAAACCATTTTAAAGTGAAAAGCACCCTGTTTGATTAAAGCCGTAATATTTTTTTAGGATGTATTATTTAAAAGATATACCTGGTACGGTGATAATGCCCTGTTGATGGAGTGTTGTATTTAATTAACGATTCGCTATTTAATTTTAAGTGATAGAAGAGTTTGTAATAAAGGCTTTAGAGTGTTTATTATTTTTTGAGCTAAGTAGGTGTTCTTGACGACGTGGTACTAGTTTTGTTGATATGGGTAGGCCGGTTTCATGGGGTGGTGGAGGTTATGAAGGGTTATTCGGGGGGTATATGAGGTTTGGGGGCGGACTGGATTCGTTGTTGTAAAAGTGATTTGGTTCATGTCATTCCTTAAATTGTATTTCCGGTCTGTTATCATTTATTATCTTTTCTTGCATTTCCGTATTATAGTTCAACTAAATAAACTTATATTATTTAATCGCTTTATGAATACTTTGTAACCCCTAAATCTATTTATTCTTTAAGGGCTAGTTTATCCGTTTTTCGTTTGCTAAACCAAAACTATAAAATGTAACAATAAGTCCAAAACGGCAGTTTTACGCGGTCTGTTCCTCATAGTTAATATTCTTGAAATATTATTTCTAGCCAGCAGGGACCACAATATTACTACAACTTTCATTATAGTATTTCCTGTTTGTATAGTAATTGGCGATGGTATTAAATTTGTATGGACTTTAGGATAAGCACCGAAGACAAGGAGCGTTAGAATTAGCCTATTCGGGCCGAATATATTGTTTATGGCGCTAACTACTATTTATAGGATTCATTACTTAGAGTTAATACCTTTCAGTTTTTTTTTGGATAATCCTATATATATTTTTAAACGGTTTATAATACCGCTTACATTTTCCAATACCTTATAATGCCTTTACTATTATTTGCTTGTATTTACTACCGTAAATTCTAGCTTTAATACGTTATTTGATAGAGTCAAATGCCATGACAACATCATATGCAATCTAATTGAGAAGTTTAAAGTGAATGTTTTACTAGTAATTTACTAAAGTATCCTAGCAGTCCGTAACGCAAGCGTTTCGGGTAAATTTCGCGGCCTAAAATAATGTTATTACGTTGACTACATGTATTATTGGCTAATTGTTAATGTATACTATTCCCACAATAACCTTGTAATTGAAGTTTATATTGTTCTAAAGGCGAAATTATAACCGCTGTGGTGCTTACAAGTGTAGCTAACACTCGTAGCAAAACTTTTCGATATGTTTTAACGCTTCTTTCCCTATATTTATATACCCTATTATATAAACCAGTCGTAAAAGGCGTTCAGCGGCTGGGTATCCGAATCAATAGTGTAATATCTTTAGCTCTGGTTATATTAGGTATATGGCTTTAATTAAATGCGGTTTAGGGAAAAAAACCACAGGTAGCTAAATTCAAAATAAAGTGATACAGATACGTTATCCGAGGCGCAAATAAGTTGGTTGGTTATATTTCTAACCTTAATTCCGAGTTTATGCATATAAGCTAATAATTATAGAAATAATGTTGAGGAATCTATCATATAAAACTTAACCGTTTCAAATCGTATATTTATAACAACGGTGTTAAGTTATAACGCTTCATTTTTACCGAATCAAACTTTCCGGTGTTTTTTTATTTTGTGGAGTTGGAATTTGGGAAATTTCGCCGTAAAAGCGTTAAACTATTGTTTACTAATGGTAGAGATTTCTGCTACGCCGGTATCCTGCATAATACCTTAAAATTGGTTTCCGTACCTATTAGAAAGTGTAAATCACGATGCTTTATAAGCTTTCAATACTCTATTTTCGTAATTTAAGCTTACGATATATAAAAAGAGGTATTTCATAGGCTTGTAAATACTCGCTAGTCGGTTTTCTTATCCTTAACTATTAAGTAAATTTTATTTTCCTTCGATTTTTCATTTATATAGGTATATTTATAAGGGTAGGCGTTAAATTCTTTCTTTACCTCTTCCTAATAGGTTACATATATTGTAAAATTAGCTTTTGCATGGTTTTCACACAGGTAAACTGCTGAAAATTGATGTTTGGTACCAGTTTATTCGTATATTGAATAATTGGTTAATTAACAGCCGACTATATAATATATAATATATTATTTTTGGAAATTTATAAAGATTTGTATGTTTTGACATAGGTATTATAATATACGCGGTAGGTTTCGTACCTAACCATAGTGTCTTCCTCCCTGGTAATTGTTTTACCTTCTGTTTTCAGGGCATTCTAATTAATGTTTTTCGCTTCGGTAGTTTTATTTGGGGCGTTTAATTTATTCTTCGTATACTTTAAACCTTTAGTTTGGGACGTAGTAAATTATTTTTGCGGGGTTTGTTTTAGTAATCAGGTCTTTTTCCTTGGATCTTTCGGATATAAATATCAATCCAAGACTCATTTGTTGGCATACAAAGGTTTTTGACGATATTTTAAAGCGCTTATAATAATAATTTCAATCGTTCTATAATTTCAATAGTGTAAGGTCAAGATTTGGGTTACCGCGGTATACTTTTGTAATTATATAAATAAATAGTTTGTCTTTCTTAAATTTTAGCTTCAGGATCGCCTTACATTTCCTGAATTTTATCAATAAAGTGTTAAGTACTTCTTATGGGTTTTATTAACGTTTTTATTTTGAATTATGCGAATATACAAATAATACCCGTTCGATTTTAATCGTAAAACTCGAAATTAATTTTCGTATGAAGGTATATTTTTAAACGGTTGTAATACTCCGTAGATATTAATTTGGAGTAAGATAATATATACACCACTTATTCACTTACGTTGTTAATAAATTACGTGATATTGTATAAAATTATTATAATTTAATACCTAGCTTTTCATGAGTATTTAACATTATACGGATTTTATTATCGAAAACATCGTACAGTTCTCTGTTATAATTCTCTTCCTTATCCTATAGCCTAATAAAGTTGATAAGTTCTATTAGATTATATTTATTAGTAGGAAAATGGTGTAGTAAAAGGTAACGGTATAGGTTGTAATTATTGAGTATTAGTACGTAAAGCTAGTATTATCGTTTTATACCGCTTATCTCATTTCCATTTAGGTTTTTTTCTTTATTCGGGCCGCCTTTCTTACGACCTAGCGGGTTATTAATTGTATCTGGAGAATGGTCTTGTTTATATCTCTTTTTAAAAGTACGTTTTAAAAAGGGTCCGTGTTCAACCCTAGTGGTAAATAATTTTAGTAGTTCTTCTTCCTTTTTTTATCGATTTTTCAAACTCCGTCTACACTTTGTGACGTGCGTTCAGTCTTGCTAATCACATTACTCCTTGTGTTTGTATATTTTTTTTCCTTTCTTATCCATTATTATTTGTAAAAAACGGATTTAACGCTTTTTCAACCAGTATCCCTTTACGAATATTACGTTTATCACTTTATCGTCGGTTCATTTTGGAATTTAAGTAAGCCGGGTTGTTATCGATAATACTTTTATGATACGGCAAGTATTATCACTAGTCTTATTAATGCACTTATTTCGTAATTTTCTTCGTAATATTTGTAAAATCGTACTGTTTACTATATGTTCTATCTTTAGCTTCCAATCCTTAACATCCTTTCGAAAATCATCAAATAAGTCGCACCCTTAAACGGTTTTATTATAATGGTTAAAATTATATTCATAACATATTTATTTGCTGCAAAAGAGTTTGAATTCTCTACTTAAACTTTGATTTTGCTATTTTACAAATTGAGGTCCAAGTGTTTTAGGATGTTTTTACGAAATGACATATTTTTAAATAAATAGTCTATACATTCAATAGCTCTTGCCAGGTTTTTTATCAGTGGAGCTATGGTAGAATAGGTTTAAAGTATGATGTGACGCTTGAAAAGCTAATTCCGGTATATACTAAATTGCATAAGCGGTGTAAAAGCTGGTTTTACATAATTTATGCGATTTGAGTGCACTTAGAATATAATATGTAAAGCGATTTTCGGAAAAAGAGATTGAATAAAATATAAGAAATGAAGAAATTGAAATAAAAGCGTGTAATATATAGATGAAAAAGTAAATGAAATTTGATAAAACGTTTGAAATAAAGCGTTTAACGCTTTTGAATACCAATAAAATTTAAATTGAATATAAACGAACCGTGATTATAGGTTAATTGGACGTTCTAAATTAATAATTTAATGTTTTGTAACCGTTATATTGACCAAATAGCTAATGAACTTAAACTTCGTAAGTAATGAACTTAAATAAACGGTGTAAACTAAATATTTAAAGGCAAACAAGGTAGTGAAAACGGGGGGAAAGATGTAAAAAGATGTGTATATGTATGTGAAAGTCAAGGTGATATATTAAACGCTTCGAATCTTATGTTTGATACGCTTTGTACGCTTGGTAGGCGATTCTTATATCGTGTTTTAGCCGTTTTCGAAGCTTAGGGGTGATTAGGATGTAACGTTGAGATTGGATAGGTCTTGACGAAGGGTTCCAAAACTAATTAGTTTTAGCTTATGTAGCCTATTACGTAATAGGACGTTTTTTAAAAATTACCCGGGTACTTTTAAAATGTCAAAAAGAGTTAACGGATAGCGTAACAAGGCTTTAAGTAAACAAGTTACTAATCGAGTTAATAATATTGTATTGAAGTTGTTGTTTTCTAAAGTTATTTCGGATTTTATAGTCTCTTTACGCTTCGGGTTTTAAAGGCGTTCCCGCATATTTCCATATTTTCGTATAGTTTTTATAATTCGTAATATTAAAGTATGGATAGTTGAAATCATTATAATATTCTACTATAGGTATTTAACTTATGTTTGTCTTTTTTTTCCTCAGCTGTTTATAGTCGATTGAGTCGGCTACTAGTTATTGTCGGTAAAGGCTTTGCCGATTTACATAAACGTAAAAGGTAAAAAAGTGATCGTAAATATTAGTACTATATATTAAATTAGATAGTAAATTAGAAGCGGAAAAGGGTATCCGGAAAGTGAATGCCTTAGGTAAGAGCTTATAAGCTTTTACCCGGGTAGTGGCATTTTACCATACACTTCGTTAATCTTCCTTCTAAGCAATGGCACTTTACAGTATACTTTGCTAATACCTCTTCTAGACAGTGGTACGTTATCATACACTTTGCAGGAATTCACCTTACATAATAGCATATTACTGTGCACTCTGCAAAGGCGCAACCTGCAGCGTAGTTACTTACTAATTATATAGATAAATGATAATATTCACATAGAGGTAAAAATGAAAATTCTACCAATAATACATATTAATTTATTCTCTCTTTAAATCATTTTTTCATTCACACTATTAACGGCTAATTTGAAAGAACTTATAAAAATCGTAAAAAGAGTTGTTGTTTTTTCTTCGATTTTAAAATTCTTCAAATCTTTTATTAATCTGATCTTTATTCTGATGAATCTACAATCGAAGAATCTGATGAAATATATTCTAGGAATTCATTATAAGTTATGATTGTTCCCAGTGTTTTTTTTTTTTTTTAAAAAAAAAACATGTTTTTACTCAAAGCATTATGTAATAATCATTGTTGAAGCTATTTTCTCTTGGTTAATAAGTTAATTAAACGCAAATATTGGACATTAACTCCTGGAATATGAAGCTCCAAAAGACTAACTAAGTTATAATAAATCTGGCGCTTTAAAATGATTGGTAAGTATTAAATAACCACGTATTATTTAAATTTTACATTGGCTAGAAAGTAACACATCACCTCTTAAAAAGAATGTATAAATTTCCATGGATTTGTATTTGGGAGAACCATTTTATTTTTACTACAAAAATATACCATGATAATCAGGTGTTTTTTTAAAAATTTGAGGTTATCTTTAATAATACGATTATGTGAATGAATTAGGTTACCGAAGGAATAGGTCTCAAAGTGAAAATCCAACAATATATCGTTAGAAATGGGTTCTATCAAATAGGATAATCTTTTCCTGGAAAGGGCTCTAATTATCCAGAACGATGAAATGTCATTGAAAGTAGATCTCTTAACGTTAGAAGTAAATCTTGATTCCTGGGAAAATTCGTATAAAATGAGAGTTTTCCTTGGCCAGATGTGTTTATAACAGAATAATTAGCCTCATATAACGAATTTAAATTTTAATACGGGATATTTAATAGGAAAGTTGGGATTTAAACTGTATAATTATGGTGTTATAAATTGAATTTCAGGATTATATCATTATTATTAACGTATATTGAATCCGCTTCTGTTCCTTTATTTTGGAAGTTTTGATATTTCATTAACTCTTGTTTTATGTGTAGAATATAATATTTATAGGCCGTGTAACCTTTGTTGATACATGTTTTACAATTATCTTTGGTTCCTGTACGACCAATGCAGTAGTTTTCCCCTTCGAAATTTTGTTAAAGTAAATACGAATTGCGTAACGATTACGACTTTCATAAATATCTGTAGTAGGAAAGAAAAGTATAATGGTAAGCCTTATAATCTGAAACATTAAATTGCAATTATTTTTAAACATTTTCCGTTAAATAAGGGTTTCGTTCCTAGATTTTCACTCGTTATTTCCCAGTATTATTACCGGTTTAGCATCGGATTATTAACTTCATTACTTGACGAATTACTCGTCGTTTCATAAGATTCGTGATAGTTTTAATGGTAACTTCGAATAAGATATCACCTTCGCCTCGTACTACATGAATTAAAATACAAGCAAGTAGTCTTACATATTAGAATATGAAAAAAAGTCTAACACTAAGATAGACCTCCTTAATTTTATACTTAACATACTTATTTTTTGCGAACAGATAATGGACAATATAAAAGTTAAAAGAGGTGTATTACTTTTCTAAGCTTTCTACAAAGTTAATGTTTATATTAAGTTATAATACATTTTATAATATCATAATGTTACTTGTAAAAACTTTGTTAAAGAATTACGTTTTTTGTTTACAATTGTAATTACACGAATGCCAAGTTTTATTTGTATGTACCCTTAACAGTATAACTTTAACGATGAAGATAAAGAATTCACATACACTTATTATATAAACTGGATTTACGAGACGTTTAGGAAATTTATTTAACGAAATACACTCAATTAGAAGCCTAAACAGTATCGTATGTGAGGATAAAGATATTCTATCTAAAATTTCAATAAGCCTTGAAAATTTTCTTATAATAATGTTAAAAGATGCTGGATCTGTAGTAAATAAAGTTAATAGTTAATATGTTAAATCATTGCCGAATTCCGATCATATCATATAATATTCTATACTTAACACCCTTTTATTTTGAAATGGTAATACATTAAACGAATTATAGAATTTGAAGGCTTAGAGGTAAAAGATAAATGAAAAAAGTACAATACTTTTATCTGGTTAAACATATTAACCTTAGATTTAAAACATCGTAATAATTAGCCGACCACGTCTTTTTGTACTGTCTTACAAGTAAAGACCATTATTATCGTCGTAATGATGACGATTTCGGACCTATTAATCTGTTTATCATTTACGATCGTTACGCGAAGTAGGTGTTTCAAGGTATTATGATGAATACTGTGTTAAAACGGTATTTAACAGGAGGTCATTAGTAGTATATCGTATTTCAAAAGGATATTAACACCGTTACTATTGTAATAGCAGTCAAAAGCAATATAGTCAAGTTAACTTTACTTACGGTAAAGTTGATTGTACGTACTGAAAATTGACTGTAGTTTGTGGGATTTGATTATACTGCCTGCAAGTATAGTGCAGTAAGTGCCCACTTCAAAGTGGGGCACATGATAAAGCGCTTGGCTATACAAATTAGTGTGTAGACCAGCAAGCGGTCTGCTAAACTTAGAACTTACAACTTATCCATCACAACCAATTTCAATGTAGCACTAGTTACTTCGACTACAGTAATTCGAATCGACTATGTTGCAACGATAAAAGCCTACCAACAGTTACGGAATTTGATTATATGGACACCGGTAAGGCTAGAATTGTATTTAGTTTTAGGAAAGAACTTTTTTTAACTTTAATCGACGACTATAACTATAGTTGTTAAACCTAATATTTTCTAAATCTTATAATACCCGACCCCATTCCGTTCTTACTTGAAAAATATCAAAATTCAAGGTGTTAATAACGATATTTAAATTAACAAACTAGTTAAAGGTAACTATTAAAGAATTTTATTTAATTTAAAATAGGGATATTTCTGGTTTTATTTTTGAGGACCAAGGGTAATGGTTTTGAATTTAGAGAAGTAGAAATTTAGTTAATTACATTAAAGATTCAATTACCCCATACCAAACAAGCTATATAAAATTTATGAGGTAGCTGGTTACAAAAATAAGGACTTATCTACACTAAAAGATATTAAAAGTCTTTGCTACCATTGCTATATATATTTCAAAAATGACTTCCAATTCAAATTCAGGTTAACAACAATTAAATATTTAACTTTCAAGTTTACGTTAACTTGTTTCACTTGGATGATACGCCTCTATTTTACGTTGTTAATTTGGGAACGTCGTTTTATGGCGCTAAATTACTCAAAACCATTACGGCGAACGATAAATGTAAAGTAATATATATGTTATAGATTAATACGCACCTATGAATTTTGAATATATTAAATCATTATACTAATACTAACTTTGCCCTACTATAGTTTCTAGCTAACGTTAATTCGATAAGAATTCAATTTAAATGAATTTTATTAAATTTTGTTAAGATATCGGTAAAATTAAAAGGGTATATGCACTTTTACGTAAGGTTTTCAATATTCTTACTTTGGAAATTAGTAGTTTTATAGATTCAGGGGCAGAATTTAAAAATAGTAGTAAAAAAACCTTAATTATACTATTGACACGAACGGTATAGTTACAACATTATTGGTATTTGGTACGTACATGCGTATAAAAACCAAATTATTTTGATTATATAATACTTGAAGAAAAGCTATAATATACAACAAATCTATAAAGAAACCAAGTAAGTAATCAGTATACCGCTAAATTAAAAAGGCTCTTGATACTAAAAACTGATTACCGATAACAAACATATTATATTTATTTTTTAAGTGGAGTCTTTAAGTGAGGAAAATCTGGTAAATGAAGCGGACCTTAAAAGATCCTTAATATTACTAACCCAAACGTCATAGCTCAATACGCTAACGGTCTTATTATTTTTTAGATCATGTAGATTATATAGTATCAAAACCTCCTTAAGTTTTGTAAAAATCCTTGAACCAAACAAATCAACCAACAAAACTATTCCGAGCAGATGGTCAATAAGTTGATGAAGCTATGGCGCGTTAAAAACGATACAAAAGTAGGACATTGATCAAAAAGAGGATAGCAACGAACGCAAGAAACTTAGTAAAATATACGCCACGATCTACGTATCGTAAAAAAATATAATAGCTAACCAAGTCTCAAATTACGTGCTAAAGGCATTATAAACACACTAGGAAAAGCTTTTAAGAAAAACGACCGAGTTGAGATTCATAATATCTTCACCTATGAAGTAATTTAATTTACTCCACTAACATTATTCGAAGTATAAAACGTAAAAATATTCAACTTAATCATAGTCTATAAGGTTAAATTCTAGACTAAAAGCCGTCCATATATCAAGTCGAAGCTAATTGTTTAGATATACAGTAATAAAAAAAAACTAAATTTTTACTTGATCTCTTACAACCCAAAAGACTAAATAATATTTAATCATCGTAATTATTACTAATCTAATTGCAATCGTAAGCGGTAAATTCACATGTAATAGTTGTGAAATTATGTAGTTGTATATGTAATTAGCCACTTATTCTCAGTGAATTATACAATTAAAGTTGTTAAAGGTGAAAATGGACACGTTTTTTACTATAACGGTAATAAAATGTATTTAACTATTTTACAAAATATTTAAAACGAGTATTTATTAGTTTTTAATGTACTAAATGCATTTTAGACATAGACTGGATATAGTGACATTATTGGAACAGTAGTAATTCCAGTGCAGTCAGTCAACTGTACTGTCAAGTAAGTTGGCTATACTAACTGAAAGTTAAGTATATTGTTTTATAGGTTTACTGTAAATTCAATTAAATTATGTGCCCACTTTGACCTAGTGTATGGGCGAAGAAATTGGCTATACAAATTGGTGTGCATACTGGTTAGTAGTCTGCTAAACCTAGAACAATACATCTACCACTCGACTACACAATACTACTATTATTTCGACTACGATTCGAAATCGACAAAATTGCAACGTCTAAAGTCCTATTATCAGGCAGGCCTATAAACACTGATTAGTTCTTATTAGGTTAAGTACAGATTGGTTAGATAAAAGAAAAGGCTACTTTCCAGTTAAGATTTGGGTAAAACAAATGTATAGAGAATATTCTTACGAAAGGTCTTTACGAACCGCGTTAATTCAAAACGGAAATTTAGGGGTAAAGACGGTATCATCATTGAAAACACCAAAAACTTATTATCAAATAATTCTTGAAGAAAAGCGTTGATATTAGCCGCTAAAAATGTTAAAGATTATTAAGTTAGCAAACGGCTAAATCAATATTACTACGGGTACTAGTTCTACAAAAACGACTAAATCATACGGCATACAATATTTAACTTCAAATGATAATAAACAACCTTCAACTTTAATTTATATACCAAATTATCCTTACTCTACGTCACAATCGTTAATTAAACGCGTAAAAGTTGTTACTTTGAAAGAAAACACCGAAAATCGCCAAGTCGCGCCAAAAAAACCACGTTGCGCAACTTTATGCCAAATAGCCAAATCACTCTACGAAAAAAAATTAAGTTCATACGCTCTCAAATCGTTAAGTTCCATTACACAAGCCAAAACTTCATATAATTATCGCAAATACCATAATAGATGTTATTATTGATCTTGTTAAAAAGGAAGCAATCAAAACCTTCGGAGTTATCTTTTCAAAATATTATGATGAGACCCTTTGGTTTCAGGACACTAATAAGTTTTTAACTAAAAAACATCTGGAAAATTACGTTGGCTAGTACATCTTTCATACGGACTACAACAAAAACTTTAGCCGTAGCTAACGCATTTTCCAAAAAAAATCGTAAGTTTTTTGACTATTAGATTATTGATATGTAAAGTAAAATTTAATGGATCGTTAAAACCAAACGAAAAGAAAAGGTCCACAATTGTAGAACTTATATACCAGACAAAACTTTGAAAGATCTACTAGATATTTTCTTTGACTTAGCTTAACTTAAGGATCTAGTTTAGGATCTTTGACCTTAAAACCTACGAGGAAAGCGTAAAATCATTAAAGATCTTTAACGCCCTTATACACGTTTTGAAAAACTACTTAACAATCCTTAGTTCAATTAGTTGTTTAACCTCTCCACTAATACTTATTCTTTAAATACCAACAGTAAAAATACCGTTAATTTTCTGAGCAACCTGTCATGGAATCAGGCCGTTGGCTATTGAGCCTATAGTTTATGTGACGGTGCACGTAACGGGATGGGCAATGCTCGGCCTAAGCCTGACCTGTGTGCGGATAGGGTACGGCCTGGGTACAGGCCGGATACGATCTGTATATGGATAGGGTACGGTCTGTGTACGGATAGGGTACGGTCCGTATACGGTAAGTATAAGGGTACATAATGGGTTGGGTATTAGCCTTGCCTACAGGCCTTATATGTTTGGTTACGGTAGCTTTTTCTAGTCTTTTCCCGCATTTTAATAGTAAATCCCATTTGCTACCTACTTGATTTACTATTGTAGGTTGGATTATAATATATTATTAAGGTTTTCTTTTCTTTTTCCGAAAAATATTACTTATAATAGACGAATCGATGACAAACGCTAATAATTTGACGTTACACTTTAACGTTATTGAGGAGGATAGGCCGTCGGCGAATATCTAATCCTTTATTTTTATAAATATACTTCCGGCTCTTTTAGGTCCGACTTAAACCAATATCTTTTGTTTGTAAAATATCGTAAGTTATATCGCGTCGGTTATTAAATAGTTGTAATAACTGGATTAATCGACTTTAACTATCGACCTTACGTCTGACTTCGTTTAGATTATCGCGAAAATCTAATAATTTGAAACCGAATTGCCCGCGACTCGCGTTGGGTTTCCACCGGTTTGGGGCGGACGAAAATAACATAACTAACTATAATTTGGCGAATCTGATGTCACGTAGGCGACGACGCGTGAAACTATTGAATTTATACTAAAAGCGGATAAAATATGGATCGAAAAGGGTCAACATGCGTTTTTTACGTATAAGGATGTTATACAGCGGCGGTAAAGTAAGCGGTTACGGCTTACTACGAAATTGGAGGATACGAGAGTAGGTATAATGTAGGGAAGTTTTTCAATTATATTTAGGTGGTTTTCGACAACCTTCACTGTGCGGATAAAGTATTAGTCAAACTCGAGAGTTTGGTTATAGATAATAAGGACTTATAGGCACTATTCGTTATTAGGTTTAAAATACTTTTAACTTAAGTAGGCGGTTTAAATTAGTCTTCGGCCGTAACATATAATTATTCACGTTTTAGTGTATCGCTAAGTATCCGCGAAAAGTTCATTACGACAAGTGTTAGTCGGATAGAATATATGGTAGCCTTAAAAAAGTATTGCGAACTTGCTGACGAATTAAAGTCTTTAAATTTAAAGCGGTGTTTTAATCGTTAATTAACGGGACCTATTTAAGGTTAACATCCGAATGGTAATACGGTTACAACAGGAATTTACACCTTTTAAACGCTTTCGTTAAAAGGTTGTGGTAATCTCGGTTGATCTTTTTAATACCGCGGTTAATTATTTTAGTAAATCCATAAAGGAACTTTAGACTAAGCTTATTTTGGAGTATTACGTAAGTTATAATTTATTAAACTAATTTTTACGTGGTTATGACCTTTGCCTGGTATTACCTTTCAAGTAGGTGTATACAGCCTAAGTTAAAAAAGTATAAAAAAGTTTTTTATTAATGGCAACGGGGAAAGATTAACTCCTGGATATAATTTCGTTTAGAAGTTATATAACCTTAATAGCGTAATTGTAAAATCAAGTAAATATGAATTTAGTTCAATTTAACTACATATAAACGAGGAACTATTTTTCATTCCTATACTTTTTAATAACATTTACTTTTTGAATATTTAAGTCGATTTTAATTGTAATTATTATTATATTGTAAACGAGGTTTTAATATAATTCTTAAGTTCAAAGTCAATTTCACTATTATATTCGCAAAATTTCAGGATAATAACAAGGTTACTGCAAAATGGGCGTATTACTTTAATAGTTAAATTTCGTATGAATATTAATAAATAGTCGAATCCGATATTAATATATATTATTCTTGGAATAACGTGGAATATAAGTTTTGTAATGTTTTAGATAGGATATTAATAGGTAATTTTAAATTTAGGTAGTAGTTATTTCGTAATTTAAGGTTAAAGAAGTTTATTTACTAACGTAATATCAATATGCTTTAAAATAGGAAATATATAAAACTTAATAGGTTCGCTTTTCCTCAAGTTAATGTAACGTTTATACCGAAAGGTATAACGTATAAGGGACCTGTTCCAGATAGCTTATGTTATAAACCTTAGCGAAATAACGCGGATTATACAAGTAACGGCGACGACTTCAGTTAAAAAGGAAAAGGATTAATCGCTTTTTCCACTAAAACTAATGGTATTTCACGACTTATTTAATAAGGATAAAGTTACAACCTTATTTTTACATAAAGGGAAATTAGAATATTATATTTATATTGAACCGAACAAAGATAAATTTTCATTAAAACCACCGTTACTGACGTCATACTCAATATTACAAAATTAACTTTTTAAGTTTCGACGATAGGTTATAGAATTAGTTGATAAAAGTTAGGTTCAGGGGAACTTTTTATCGGCGGCGACGTCGGTATTACTAATTTGTAAATCTGGAGAGAGTGATAACGGTTTTATATCGATTATCTGGTCTTAAATAAAATTATAAAGTAAGACCATTTTTTTTTACCTTTAATTAAGGAGATCATACGTAAGTTATTGAAGTCTATATAATTTACGAAGTTAGATATTTGAACGGTATTTTATCGTATTCGAGTAATATCCAAGTAAGAGTATTCAACGGCGTTCTATACGCGATTCGGATTATTTAAATAACTAATTACCCTTTTTATGTTGGCGGAAACATTAACGACGTTTTAACGATATATTAATTATATAATAGCGAATATTTTGAATAATTTCGTTTTAATGTATTTAAACGATATTTCAGTCTTTTTTTAGGTATTAAGAAAAATTATGTAACGAAAGTTTACGTGGTTTTCATACGTTTTTGTAATATGAAATTTAATATATATTTAAAAAAGTATAATTTTATGGTTAAGGAGGTAAAATACCTGGGCTTTATTATAACAGTAGGAATAGGTATTCGGGCCGACCCCGAAAAAGTCCGGGTAATCCGCGAATAGGAATTACGACGTACAATCCAAAAGGTTCGAAGTTTTTTAAGTTTTACCAACCTTTATCGTAACTTTATTAGTAATTTTTTAAAGTTGGCAGATTATTTCATTTACTTAACGAAGTAGAGTATTCTTAAGTTTGGATGGAATGGAAAAACAAACATTTCAAACCTTAAAAGATATCTTTATTATGGCCCCTTCTTTAATATATTAGGATTTAAATTAGCTAATAATAGTGTAAATTAATTATTCGGAAATGGCGTTAAAAGGTATTTATCGTAGCGGGATGAGAATAATATCTTAAAGCCAGTAGTTCATTACTTCGTATGATTAACGGATACAAAACGTAATTATATCATTTATAATCAGGAACTTTTCGCGATAGAATTTTATTTAAAAAATGTGTTTTTTTAAGTTACGTAGTATTCTTATATCGTTTACGATTTTAACGGATTATAAGGTATTAGAGTATTTTTCTTTACCACGATTAGTTTCGGAATATTAAATTAAATGGGCTGAGGTCCTTTCCCTTTTCCAATACTATTTAAGGTATAAGCCCGTAACTTAGAGAATCTATCCGAATATGTTAACCTGTAAATTATAAAATAAACCCGAAATAAAAAAATGTTACGCGTAGATATTTTAGCCTATTTTCATTGTTATATCAACCGTAATATTAATAAATCTATATATTTAAGGAATATAAATTACGATGGGTTAGATAAAGGAGTTTAGCGAAACGAAAATTTAGCTATCAAATTACGACGATATGTATTTTAAGGGGGGGTAGAGGGCTTTCGAAAGGCTGTTGAGGGCGGTACCGTCCCGGGCCTGGCCCGCATCTGGGTTGTTATCGGGGATAACGTTAGGAAATTCCAGTGCGGTAGCATCGGCGGTATCGCCGCGGGCTCGGCCCGCGTTAAGTTCGCTGGTATCGCTAACATCAAGTAATTCCCTTATTTTTAACCCGGGTATATTAACGGAATTATAGGATTAAGAAGTAACGAACGATACATTATGTAAGGTTTTATTTTAACGATTTTTAAGAGAGTTAAGGGCTTTTTACCTAAGGTAAAATAGTTAATATAAATCGTGAATTACGGGATTCATTCTCGGGGGGTATTACGTTATTATAATCGTTTATAATTACCGAATTGAAAACTATTAAAAACGAGGATATTATAACAAATTTGTGATTCGTTTATGATAGGTTTATCCGGGTAAAAACATTTTATTTAGCGTTTTTTAACGAAATTACCATTAAAGAGGGAATAGTTGTAGATATTCGACGTTTATATCGAATATATACATAGTGTAACGGGACGAAACCTCGTCGTATTTTATGGTAAAGCTTACTTTAACCTCTTTTTATTCTCGATCGATACTAAATGTATATTTCGGTCGACTTTATAATTGATCTACTAATTACTAATTGCGGCTTTCGATATTTATTAGTTATTACGAATCGCCTTTTTAAGTTTGTCCAATTAAAGGTTTTATAGTTTATAACTGCGGATACATATGCGGAGCGCTTTCGGGATATATAGTAAAGATTTTATGGGTTTCTTAATTTTATTATTGATAATAGCGGTTCGAATTAAATAGACGTATTTTAAACAACGTTTTATTTTTTAGTAAAAATCGAATAACTTTTATTTACGATGTATTACCTATAAATAAATAACGGTATTAAACGGGTAAACTAAGAGGTTTAAAAGAATTTATATATCATGGCCGCCCTTTTGTAATACGATTAGGTTTCATATTTACCTATTTATTAATTTACGTTAAATAACCGAAAATTAACGGTTACCGGGTTTAATGCAAATCGTTTAATAAATAGGTACGAAATATTACTCATTTCGAGGGTAAATAGAGATATGAAGTTGTTAACTAATTTAGTAGAGCGAATCATTACGTTTTTAATTTATTTACGCGACGAAATGAAATTAGCCCAAGCGGTAATAACTTATGTTTAATAATAAATGGAAACGGCGGCGAATCGTAAACGATATTTGGTGAAGCGATATAAAGTGAAAGACTAGGTTTAGCTAAATCTTTGTAATATTGAAATTAACCGCCCGAGTAAAAAGCTTAACTAGTTTTATAATTAATATTAGGTAGTTAGTATTCCGAACCCGTTAAATATCGTATTAGATACCCCTGGTGAATATCCTGTATTTTATATAAACTTAGTTAAACGTATGATTTCGAACTCCTTTTTTAAAAGTTTTATTTAATACTTATCTGGGAATAGTTTTAGTAACGAATAATATAAGGGACGGTAAATACGAGGAATTCGAAGTATAGGATATTTTAGCGGTAAAAACGGAGAGAGATAATGTTCATTACGTATTGATAAAGTGAAAGGGTTATAATAAGTCGAAATAGAAATTGTTAGAGAATTGTTGGTATATTTTACCTTTAAATAAATTCAAAGCGAAATGGAAAAATATTCGGGTTTACAATAACTTGGTAAATCGACAACAATGTTAAATTTATACTAAATGATAAATGTAAATCAAATCGCTTATAACCACGAAATAATACTTTATTAGTAAATGAAAATTAAAATTTATTATTAAACGAAGTTATAATATATTAAGTGGGGTTAAATAAATATTATCCGAATATTTCGGATAATATTTAATTATAAGATGGTTTTTATTATATCTTAACCAAGTTTTACCTATTTATTATTGTTTTTTATTGAAGTTTAACGATTATCGATGTTATTAACTTTAAGGGCCTTGTTACGATTATTTTCAAACGTTAAACGATAATAAAGAAGGGAGACAGTGAAAGGTATGGCGAAAACCGGTAGTTGCTGAGGAGGGGAGGTGGTAGGAGGTGAGTTGTATGCGAGGCGACATTAAGGAGGGTAGATAGCACGAGGAAGGGCGGGTGTTAAGAGAGGTCAATAATGGATAATTCGAAGAAGGATAAACTTTAGGGTAGTTCGATAATGAAGGATAACGTTAAAAAGGACGAACGTTAAATAAAATCGATGATAACGGTTAACTAAAAGTAGGGTAAGGGGCGGGGCGGGGGGAATAGCCTTTTAAATAGGTTATTAAATATTGTAATACGTTAGTTTAAACCCAGGTAATACGATTGGCCGGGATACGATCCTATGTTCGTTTATAATCGGCTCGATTAATTCGTTTTTGTAAAAGGTTCATAAATAGAATACGAACAAAATCGGGGATTTTATAGTTAAACTTTAAACGTCGTTTGTAATATTCTATAGGCCGTAGTTTATATTAGTTATAAATATATAGCTTGGGTAGCTATATTATTTTAGTCTTTTAGGCTAAAATTACGAAAAGATATTCGATGGTAAGTGGAAAAGGTTGGAGCGAAGACGTTATACGCTAAAGCTCGGTTAGCCGAAGGCGTCCTGTCTTTATAAATGAGCGATATAATAAAAGGCTTCAGAGGGGTCCAGGGTAATTATGGATCCGAAAGAAGAAGACAGCGTGAATGTATAGTTAAAGGAGTAATAATCTATATAGCCGGTATAATAGAAATTCCCTATATCCGAGCTATATTATAAATTCGGGAAGACTAATTAATTAATTCGGAGAAAAAGGGGGTAAAAACGGGTCGATAACCCGGGATATCTCTTTAACACTTACGTATAACGGATAGGATATAATTTTTATCCTTTACTGTAATAATTGATCAACGTAAAATGGTACGTTAACTGGGTAAAGTCGTAAATAAGTTTATCTTTTAAATATATTACGAAAAAAAGTTAATTAGCGGTCAGCTTTTCGTAAGACTTTTTTTATAAGTTTACCTTATTATAAACTTTTCTATATACGCGATATCTTTATATACAATAAATTCGAATGTAAGATAGGAAAACGTTAAAGTTAAAAATCTGGTTAATGTACGATATATAGGCGTTTTTAACTTATAACGAAAAAGGTTTATTTTTATCCTTACTATTTCCGAAAATGAGAGATCTTCTACAACGCAAGGGGGTTATAATAAATGATTCATAAGAAGGTATTGGTATATTATAAGGTAATATACCTTACGTAGAAGCTCATCGTCCCCTCTGAGGATACTAGCGGTAAATTAACTTAGGTCGGGACCGTTAAATATATCGGTTATAATAATAAGTTAAAAGAAAAGCTAAAGATATGTAAGTTTAAATTGTTGGTTAGCTTATATAAAAAAAAGTGGAAAAAGTTATAACAGAGTGATTAATAAATGGGAAGCGATGGTATAAAAAGGAAAAAAAGGAAGTTTTAAAGGTTACGTAAAGGCGTCAGTATTAATAGGGATTGGCGGATCGGATTCGGTAAATGTTACGTATTATACGGGGCGTGTTACTTAATATTAAAGGTAAAAACGTAACTTTACACGATACGTTAACGAACGCGTTATACGATATCTACGATAAAAAAAAAACCTTATACGACGCGTTAATGGGTGCGTTATACGGCATCGGTCGTTAAAAAAAGGCTTTATACGGCGTGTTAACGGGTACTTTATACGGTACCGATGGTAAAAAATAGGCTTTATATAACATGTTAACGTATACATTATACAACGTCGGCGGTAAAAAGAAAGCTTTACACGGCACGTTAATAGACGCGTTATACGGCGTTAACGATATAGGGCGGGCCGTTTAAAATGTTATACGATATGTTAAACGTAATATTACCGATTTACGTTCGACTCGCGTATTAGGCGGGTACAACCCGCTTTTAGTATTTATTTAAAAGGGCGTCATAACTCTTATAATATCCAGGGGAAAGGGGGCATATTATAGACTTAAGCCGTTAGTCATTAAGCTTATAGGTTATGTAACAGTATACGTAACGAGATGGGTAACGTTTAGCTTAGGCTTAGCCTGGGCACAAATAGAATACAACCCAGGTATAGGCCGGATATGGTCCGTATACAGATAGGGTACGGTTCTTATATGAATAGGGTATGATCCGTATACAAATAGAATATGGTCCGTGCATGGCATGCGTAAGGGCATGTAACGGGTTAGGTATTAGCCCTATCCAAGGGCCCTGCACGTTGGGCCACGGTAGCCTCTTCTAGTCTTCCTCTGCACCTCAATAGTAAATTTCATTTGGCACCTACTTGGCTTACCATCGTAGGTCGGACTATAATACAGCCTAGAACCTTCAAGTGATAACGCGGAATATGCCTTTAAAGGCGGAAAAACTTGTAAAACAACACTCATCAACTCGGAAAAATAAATTAACGTTGACGCCATTTAGCAGTCAATTAAATAAAATCATCAAATTCCCTTTACCCTTTATAACTTTACTTAAAATCGTTGAACCACATAGATTCCTTAAAGTTCTCCCCAAAATCGTTCTATAAAACCAAGCTTCCTACAGCAAATACATCTACATATACAAACCCACCACAAGTGCTATTATAGGAATTTACTACTCGGACTAAGTAATTGATAACTACTCCTACTATCGTAACTTGGAGGCTTGAAGGCTTCAATTGATGGCAAGAAACATTATCGACAATTGTAACGACTATCGTAACCTTCCTCTAACACTTATTAAAATAGCTAATATTAACTATAAACTCCTTACGGACTACGCGAAGATTTGGAACAATGTAGAAAAGTATTCCGGAAAGCCTTATAATTTACTTAATACAAAGATAATTCTTTTTTCAAATACTTGTAAGTGAATGGAGGTTTTTTTTATTGTTTTTACTTACTGTTTTCTCAAATCCTTATAAGGTATGCCAAGAATTACTACTTAACTTTTCTCATAAGAGTAAAACCTGTCTGAGAAATTTACGATAGTATGAAAATCCACTTCTAATACATCATCTACCTTACACGATATAATATGGATTGGGCCACAACGAGGTGAACGACGATAATAGTTAAAAAGAAAAAGGAGGAAATTCCGATAGATGTCCTCAATTAAATTCTTGATAATTTAGTATATTATTAACAAATAATGGTAAAATTTCACGTTGGTGAATTCATACTTCGCAAGTAAGTACGGGAGGTAGTTGCGGATAAAAACGAGTTCGAATACACCCTTCAACCCCTAGATACCACTTCTAAAGTTTTTTTCAGCCAGTTACAGTCCTCATTTACTACTGTAATAGCCTTTACGCCGAACTCGGTCGATATATATCCTCAAGTTAATGATTTTAGAGATTGGGATAAAGAAAACCACATAATAATATATTAAACTAATCGTAAGTACAAGCGACTTTAACGTTGAAAATTTGGTACAAAGTTTTCAGATTGAAAGCTATAACCATACTAATATTGGTAACAACGGTAAAACTTAAACTAACCTTCTAACCGTAAGAGTTATTCTCGTAATGGTAATAAAAGGTATTGGATTTGTAATAAGTCTAGTTGTTATCTAATTCATCACCTTCTAGGTAAACACTATAAACAATAGGTAATATATCATATCAAATACTCTATTACATCCAGGAAAAACTATTTAAACCACATCGCAGATTGTGAGAGAAAAAAGGCTGTTGGTAATAATGATATATCTAAATAAGTTATGTAATATAAAGATGTTACTTTTAACGCGGTTTACTAACTAGCTGACTACGCTTCTCCATACCGTTTGAATGGCTAAAACCGTTAAATTTTCCTTCATTAAGTATCTGACCTCTAGTACATCTTTAATTTTTGCGTTTGTGATGTAAACCGAAAATTTTAGGGTATCATAACAAATACAGGGGTAACAAAGTATTTTACAAGAGGTTATTAGTAATACCTACTATTATGAAGGGAAAGTACTATTATTACAAATATCAATTGTTAAAATACTGGTAAAGTTAAATTTGACTTTGGACCAAGCGAATAATTATTGTTATTGAGAAAGACGATTGTTCAAACTGTTTTTAAGCCGATTACGTTTCATATTTTTTAATATCTGACCATATTCCTTCATTGATTTAAAAATATAAGTATCATTGGCATCAATATCGACTTCAAAATTAACGAATTGGTTAAAGAATAGTTGGAGGTTTCCTTTCGCCTTGAAGTATGGATGCCTTTGATTTCATCTTAAAGGTATGAAAGTAACTATATTGAATTTAATTAAAGTGAAGATACATTAATTATACCGGTGTTTTAATTATATGACTATCTATAAATTGTTCAAATTCCTTATATTTATAGGATATGAAAATGAGAAATACTTTGTTTCAATGGCTATTGAAAAACTTTACCACTATTAACAAACGTATACCTTACCCCCCCTCCCCCAAAAAAAATCAAGTTAAAATTGAGAAAACAGAAGGATTTTAATTATGATATCTTCGTTAATATATTTTACTTGAATAACGAGCTCATTATTCACGTTATAAAATCAACAATCTCTCCTCATAGAGTTAAATTCCTTGAATATCTGTTGGCAAAAAAAGACGTAAAAAAAATTAAGTTTATTATAGATTAATATCTATTTGGAAATATCAAACTTCGTGTTTTTAGATATGGTTATTAACTTTATGGCGACGAAATCTTTTACGAATACTAAAATGATGGGAATCTAGTGAAAATAGGTGACTGTTAAGGCTTACTAGAGCATTCAAAAGCTCCAAAAAAATATACAAATTACTTTGCAGGGTATATGAATTTTTTACAATGGATATTATAAGTTTGATGGATCAAAGATCACGCTTTTGGATAGCGGTAAAGGGCTTGAAAAACACTGTAGGCGTCAACTACTCAATTGTAATATTATTTGTTTTTGGAACATATCTTTATTCCACAAGTAAATCTTCGCTATTAGTGAGTTCTTACAAAATGGTTATGGTATATGGTAAAGCCTTGAAGGAATTGCAGAAATAATCGGTACGACGTTAAGTTAATTATACCCTTAATACTAAAAACGGCTTTACGACGATTGATGTGGTTTTTTTTCCGTTACAAAGTAAAGTTTTCTTGTAATGAGAGCTAGGTAAATGGGATGACCTATTAAAAATTTCGAGCCTTACTAATCCGTAAATATTTGTTAAAACTACTAAATGTTTTGTAACGTTTCTTACAACTTAGGTTAAACCTTAAATTCTGTAAACTAACAAAAACAATAACGATCATAATGAAGATCCTAAGGCTAAGCGAATTAATCAACAAAATCATTTCCTTTTCATAATCGATAAGCCGATAGAACGTTAACGATGCGGCCGACTATTAAAGGGAAAAAGCTTTGGGGATAATAAATGTATACCGGATTGGATTTATAATACTATTTTAGTTGGTAGGAATGAAAACAATAATTAATATTTTGCTGATAAACTTCAGGTACAAGAAATTATTAAAAACTCCGAAAATTCTCAAAAATGAACTATAGGGTTAAGATTAATAGACTTTTTACTCAAAAAGTCGTACAATTTGTGCCCAAACGCGACTTTAACCTTTAAAACTCAAATATTACGATCTTAAAATCGAGAATTATACATGAGGTTAAAGGAAAAACCATATGGCGATCATACAAAAATTCATATCTAATTGCTTAAAGATACGGTAATAAAGGTAAAGATTGGATCTTTATGTAATCTCCAACGATTTAAAATATTAGCCAACGTTTAGTAATCGTTTTGGAAATAGGGTTGTCAATTGAAATTAATGAGAAGTTTATCTTTAATAGTCGTAATATTATTTCAATTTATTTGTAGTTAGTAATTAATTTTTAAAAGATCATTTTATTGTAACTCCTTGAAAACTTTCGTAACAAATACTATTTCGAAATGGTTGTAAAACATATTATACTATTGTTTGGATTAGATGAAACAGGCGTCCATTGCTTCCCAATATATTAATCGTATTTTAAATCGAGGTTGAGTATGAAATTTTGAATTTACGACTTGTGCCTACTAATTATGTAAAATAAAGATTTCTGCTTAATAAGTATATAAATTGAAGATAACTTTTTCTTTGGAATTAAAGTCTTCATAATATTGAAATAACAAGCGATTAAGGATTTGAATTATTGTTATTATAAGCTAGCTAAAACTTTTAAGAAATTTTTTTTTTTAACGAATCGTTAATTCTGATACAAAAAGTTGGCAATATTAATTTCTAACATAATTTCTATGGAAAATATTAAAGCGTTAACTTATCTATAATTAATAAAACCAATATTACTAAGGCTTAAATGTTCGTAGTAACGCGCCAATAATAGTTACATCACCAATTTATGCTAACTAGAAGTTTTTTATAATCTCTTAATTACAATACAAGTATTAAACCCAACGAATGAATATTTACACCGGTTGAATAAAAGGTTGGATTAGAAAATAATGAATTTAGATTAGGCAATTGATATAATCCCGATTAACTTATCGAAGACTATGTTGATGATTTTTAAAAACGGCTCTATTATAAATAATAAAGACTCCTCATTACAAGTTGAATTCCTTATAACAATCTTTGACAAAGAAAAGTTATAAGGAAACTAATCTAGTATTACCGGAAACCTATTTTTTGAGATCTCCCTTAAATACAAGAGCATTATTCAAGGCATACTAATTTTTAAGGTTTACGGTATAATATCCGGTTTTGATATATGTATAGTGGTATAAAAAAGCCTTAATATAGTTGCCAGACAGCTTAAAATTATACTTATCCCGGTGGTAATTTATACTAATTTAAAAAGCCTATTCGAATACCTTTCGAAACTCAGAACTACCAACGAAAAACGCCTAATAAAAAATGTAATAACACTCTATAAAGCCTACGAAAGCAAGTAGATTAAGGAATTCAAATGGATTTATGGTAAAAATAATTCAGCTAATGTTATAATAAACTCGACAATAAATAAAGCTCGTAAAAATTTATAAACAGCAATCTATGAACCATATATATTGAAGGCTATGTTAAAAGACTACCTAGCAAAAGGTCGTATGCCGGCAAATAGGTAGGAAAATAGGGGTAACTTAATAAACTAGAAGACTACTAGGAGAATAAATCCGGCAATTTAATTAATTGATATGGTTAAGCTAGACACTTGTAATTAAATCCAGCGATTTGATTAACTAGTATGGTGAGGTTGGAAACTTATATAAGTTTGTAACGAAAGGATTATTTTTAGGAGTAGATAAAGTTGAAACTCAAAATATAGGGCAATTGTTAATTTAACTGCGGAATCGGTAGAGGACTTGTTAGTTAACGAGAAAGCAATTCGGAGGCAACCAAAAACAATTGGTCAATTATACTGGCTTGCGCGTATAAAACAAAAAGTCATTAGTATTAGAATAGTAGCAATTATAGTGTAATTAGTCAACTTTACTGTAAGTAAATTGACTGTATTGACTACAAGTTGAGTGTATTATTTTGTAAGTCTACTGTAAAGTTAAGTACAGTATGCGTCAACTTCAAATTAGGGTACAGGCCAAGCAATTAGCTATACAAATTAGTGTGTAGACCGGTTAGTGGTTTACCAAACCTAGAACAATGCATCCACCAATTAACCATGCAATATTACTGTTATTTCGACTACGATTAGAATCGACAATATTGCAACATCTAAAGACCTATCATTAGGTAAGCATATCAATAATTATGGTAAAAGTTTGAGATTTACAGAATAAAAACGTTGATACGCGAAATAAACGTATCTAATAGCATGTGAATAATTCGGATAAAGGTATTAATATAGTATGGGTAGATTAAACTATGGTAAAGTTATTAATTTTACGGACAGCTTTTTTATAAATCACACTGACCTCACTTCTCAAATTGTATTTCCTGTGACGTTTGTCAACAAAAAGAGTTCGATAAGAAATTTATAGTTACCGGTAACTATTGGAATAATAGTAATTGCAATGCAGTAAGTTAACTTTACTTATAGTAAAGTTAACTATACTGACTGCAAATTGAGTGTCTTATTTTGTGAGTTTACTATATTAACTGCAAATTAAGTATAGTATACTCCTACTTTAGACTAGAGCATGTGCCAAGCAATTGACCATAAAAATTACTGTGTAAACCAGCTAGCGGTCTACCAAACCTAAAACAATACATCTACTACTGGACCAGTGAAATGCTACTGTTACTTCAATCAATTGAATCAACAATGTTGTAACGTCTAAAGCCCTATCAATAGTAACCTTGTATACTAAATATCTGTTAAAAGTAAACGTATAATACAAAACATACTAATATCGGAGTATTACGATTTAATTATAAGATTTAATATCGATGTAGTAACCGATAATACACTAAGGATTATTACTAAATAGTCAGGACTACATTCAATACCTATATTAGTTTATATAAATTCTTGAAACCTTAACGAGTGTTTTTTAAAACTCGAAACGAATAATATAAAACGTTTGACAATGAATGTAATAGTATTAAAGGAGGTATACAAAATTCGAAAGATTAACTAATTTAGGTAACTTAATGGCAAAAATAACTCCGTCAATATCATAACTAAAACCATGCTTAATAATACTTTAGAAAGGTTTGTAAATAGCAATAAGTTAACCATATGGATCAAGGGATATATAAATTGGCCAGCACGTAACGTACGGAAATAAGAATGTTTTTGTAATTCGAAAGACTATTAAAGTAATGAATATGAAATACATATCCAAAATTATTAGCGAAAGGTTTATAATTAATAACGAATAGGTGTATAATGAAAGAATTGTATATGGGAATAGGAAAAATTAATGCCTGGAATTATGGGGCGAAGGATTGTAATTAAAATGTAATTCGGGTGCAGAATAGGCTGAGATTGGTAGGGGTATTGCCAATAGGGATAGGAGGGAATTGAACGATTACTTTTGATTGGTGATCGGCTATGCTAGTACGCACGCACAAAAACAAAAAGTTGCCAGTATTGAAACAACAGTTAATTGCAGTATAGCTAAGTCAATTATACTAATTACAAGTTGACTGTACTAATCACAAGTTAACTATACAAATTGTAAGTTGACTGTATTAACTGCAAGTTAATTACAGGGAGTGCCCAATTTAATGTGGGGCACGGGCCAAGCAGTTGCCCATACAGATTAGTAGGTAGACCGGCTAGCGATCTGCCAAACTTAGAAGTAACCACATCACCACTTTTTCAATGCAATACACCAGTTACTTCGACCACGATTCGAATCGACTACGTTGCAACGATAAAGGCCTACCAACAATATCAAAATATTCTCCACGTAGATTTCTAGGTATTCCAGAATCTACAAGCCTATACAATATCTTCTTGTATAGTCACTTCAACAAGTAGTAGTAGATTTGCTTGCGCACCCGCTTAATCAGGGAGCTCGTGGCGTAGACTACATATCCATATACATATAGCATGTTTTGGACTTCTCACAATTTTTTTTTTGCCTGGTTCTTTTGAACTGGCATATAGCAAATAGTGAAGCAATATTGTGGAATATGTTGTACATATTGTAGTGCGTTTTACCATGCCGGCTGACATCTCCGTATTCCTAAGGTCGATTTCCAGGCGGCTTGTTCAAATTCTGTACAATAGGTCTCCACTATGAAGCTATACAGGGGCAAATACACACTTTCATTGGGCTTTGAACGCGAATCGATCATCATTCATTCCAGCTACGTACAAATCATCAAGGAAGGATTCATTTAGCTCAATTTATTTCTTTGCGAAAGCTGTGTGTCCCGAAGCCGCCCTCCCCTCCCCCCTACTAGGTCTAGATACCCCGCGCATAGCTCATGTGTGTCATTAAGCACATAACCTAGGTATTCTCGGTCTGCGTCTCATGCTATATATTGAGGAACCACTACATTTGGTCATACAGCCCTTGCAGTCTCGTTTCTTTTTAATTAGAAGTTCGAAATTGCTGAGGCCTTTTCCGCCTATAAATACGAAGGTTTCTTGCAGCATGAGGAAATTGTAGGTTCGACGGGCGATAGACCTTGTAAGAGCTGTGATGATATTTCGGGCACTGGGAATGGGTCTGGGTATATGTTTGTCGACGACAGAATCTCTGGATTCGTCTGGTTGCCTCATTGACCCTCTCGCTTGGCATCAGGATCATCCCATATGCCAATCCCGAAACAAGTATCCAACTTCAAATGGAAACTAACTATCGTAGGGTTAACCCCATACATGCTACAAGCCGCACTATTTGGTGATTTATGCTGGAAACTCTCGTGGTGTTTACTCTTTAGATTCTGGCATCTTGTGGCTCAAACGCCGCTTTACTGTTTTAGGTTGACCTGGCTGAGTGAGGGCTAAAAGCTTCCTCTTCGTAATATTTTGAACACTTTCTATCTTTAGAGGGCATTTTATAGCATGGCTTTCTACCTGCGTTGAAAGGGAGTTTCCGGTGGACCCTCTCCTTTTTTTCTCTTATTCCCCCACTCTGGTTGGCACGGAGGCTGGAGCCCATAGGGCTTGGCTATGGGCTCCAGCCTCCAGCCTCCAGCCTCTAGCAGCGTTCGACACATTTCAAGCAAGCCAAGCAGCGAAATCAGGCTTGGATTGCTTGCGTAAACCAGTGGCTTGGTGGCTTGCTTAGACTGCCTCCCATTGGGGCATCTTTGACTCATCAGGCTTAGGCACTTGGATAATAAACTACGCAGGAAATAAAAAAATAATTGGATTCAACTTCCTACACGTCGCAGACAGCCGGAAACTCACGGATTAGAATATGCACATATGGAGTTGCCGGCTAAGGTAAAAAATAACAAGGCGATTCGACTTGGCAAGCTCACAGGCCGAGTTGATGAGTTGTGTAGAGTACTGATTCTCCCACATCACGTTGTACCCTGAATCTATGTTCCACTGGCCTTTCTACTATAAGCCGTATTATAATGCTTTTCCGAGTGAATTTCATGGCAGCCACACAACATGGATCCTCACATGGTATGGCCTCAATGCTTGCCTAGCGCACAGCTTGATTCTTGAAGATACCTCCAAACACCTCCCGAGTCTTATATGGCATGATGAATTATGAAGGGGCTAGCATCTGAAGCATTTGGAGTGTCACATCACATCTACCTTTCTACTACGCTAAGAGGGCTATGGAATCCGAAAAGAACATGGGTGGAGTCACTGTTCACTGCTTCGGAACTAGAAGACACAAGCTGAGGCTGGCCTAAGCAATCAGTCAGACAATATTGAATAAGCCAGAAAGCAATACTCGGGTGTGGGTTAAAGTATGGTCTATAGAACGTGTGAAAGCAAACTACAACAAATATCTTGTAGCGTCCGAGAAGAAACGATAATCATCATCCACGTAAAAGTAGATCCAAGCCCAGGAAGAAGAGTTATATCAACACGCAGATGACAACGACAAAAATGACAAACAGAGCAAGGATGAACAGGTACGGGTGCACCTCCCCCCAATCCGAGAAGCGCTCCCAGGCCCGTTTCAACCACGCCTTGAGCCCGCGCTGCCTTGGCAACGACAGCTTGGCTTCGTCCTGCGTGTTGTCCGTCGTGACGGCCCAATGACCATCCTCCCGGTACAACACTACGCCACGAGTAGACTCACGCTCACTCTGGCAGGCCTGTGCTTCCGACTCCTCCGAGGCGCTGCTGTCCCCCCCGAAGAAAGTCTTGGTCGCCATCAGCCGCCTCATCAGCGCCTCGCGATAGCGCCTGCGCTGTCTGACCGATGAAGGCAGCCCGAGGTCCCGAGCCGGGTCGGAGACGACGCCCGGAAGGGGCGTGTATCCCGGCAGCGTCGGCGGCAGCGCTGCTGGCGGGCGCCGGGCGTAGGGCGGAGGCTCCAGGCTCTCGTAGGCGGGCGGCGTCGGCGGCGGCTGCTGCTGCTGCTGCTGCTGCTGTTCCTCGACGGCGGTTGCCGGAGTCGCCGGCGGCGCCGGCGGCTGCTGCTGTGCCTCGACGGCGGCCGCGTCGGCGCCGCTCGCTGCATCGGCGCGGGGGCCCGCCGGCGGTGTTGGCGGCGCCGCCCGCAGTGCTGGCTCCGCCGAGGCGGTCCGCTGCGGGCTGATGGTGGCGTACCCGGCGCGGATCTTGCGCAGCACGGCACGCCCCTTCACGTCGAAGCTGGCGTCGGGCAGCTGGTGGGCCCGGGGGCCTGGGTGGTACCAGAAGATGGGGGCGGCGATGACCATGGTCGCGGGTTTGCTTGGGAGTTGGGGCGGCTGGACGGGCACAAGAGCGACGAGAACAGGAATCGAGGCCTGTAGTGACAGAAACGAAGAACAACGAGCGTAGGAGGCAGAGTATTGTATGGTTGTACCGACTGCGTCCTCGGCAGAGCAGAAACGTATTTCAAACGTGTCTGTGAGAGTTGTGGTATTTATCAGACAAATCAAAGGACGAGACCAACCCTTTTGTAAAAGCAGGTGCTCCTCTCCAGGCTGAAAGTCGGGCTGCCTCATCCTGGACCATAAAATCCATGTTAATGCAATTCTTGCTCTGTCTGGTATGGCACAGGATCAGGATTCACGTGAGCCTGATTCGTGGTCTGCGAGGTGATCGCGAAATTGCACACGAAAGCCCTATGTAGGGAAACGCCCTGGAAGACAAAAATACCCGGTGTAAAACAAGATTGCCAAGTGGTCCGGTATCAATGCTGGTGATACGTCTCAAGCTAGAGCGTCATGCCTTCCACCTGGGCGGCCATCTAACTGAGCCTTTCCTAGTTGAGCGACGGTCCGGACTGTGCACGGGCTGGATGCCCTGGCGAGATTTGTCGTGTTGCAGCCATCATCGGCCGAAGCTGGTGAGGCGAGCACTCAGTGGTGGGGATCTACCATTCTTCATCATCATGCCTCCCTCAACCGTCCTTGAGGGATGCCAATTTTTCGGATAGCAAGGTTGTTGACAGCCTTGGTGTTGCATCGCGTCTAGGTCTTCTTTGGCATATGCTTAGGTCTGACCCAGCCTGTTCTGGCCAAGGTCGGTCTGGCCCGGGACATAAATAGCGGAAGATGCGAAAATACAGCTTAATCGGCACGTATTCAGGTCTCTATGGTACATGGCTCATAAGGGTACAAGGCCTGTTTATGTATTTACACATCCAAGGCGCTATATAAATGTCATATTTGTTCACAAGCCGTACATATAATTTATGTATGTTTGTAGAACTGAGTACCTTACTATGGAGATTTGTAGTTGACAACAAAGGTGGTAAACGCCTTTTTTCATACGCCTTTTTGGTAGCCACTAGGATGCATTACCAACCTGAAATTGTGGTATATGGATCCAAGCTAGTCCGGCCTAGTAATCCGTGATGCATCGGATCCGGAATACCCTGGAATCGATTTCAGTATTAGGCATAGCTGTAATCCTTGCATATAAGAGAACTGTTGGAATTGCACTCAAGTGCAGTACAGCCAAGTTGACTGTACTGACCGCGAGTCAATTGACTGTGGAGTGCCCAATTCAGACTAGGGCACGGGCCAAGCAATTGCCCATACAAAGTAGTGTGCAGACCGGTTAGCGATCTGCCGAACTTAGAACTTACAACGTATCAACCAATTTCAATGCAACACCAGTTACTTCGACCACAGTGATTCGAATCGACTACGTTGTAACGATAAAGGCCTACCAACACTGATTAGTACTTATTAGATTAAGTACAGATAAGTTAAGTTAAAAAAAAAGGCTACTTTTCGATTATGTTTTATAATTACGTAAGGTAAAAGGAAGATTTTTGCAAAAGGCCTTAAGGCTATATCTGCTGTTTATAGGTAGCTAAAAGGAAGACTTTTCAAATACGTTTATTGTTTACAGGTATTTGAAAGTGGCGACGGTATCGCCAGTATTATCAAAAACACCAAGAAATATTTACTATATTAGTTTTAAAGGAAAAGCATTGAAATTAACCGTTTAAAAATCCTAAAGTCAGTAAGTTGACAAATAGCTAAGTTAATACTATTATAGATACTACTACTACAAATTTAAAATCGTAAAAAGGACTGAATCTCACGATCTTTAACAAATACTAACTTGAACAATAAACCTATTATTCACCTCTTTATACTACTCTTTTTATCTACTATATCTTTTAATCTTCGTTATGATAACTTTAAAACATACTAGAATTAATATCATCGTTGACTCTGTTAGAAAAAAGGCAATTAAGGATTTTGGAACCACCTTCGTCAAGTACTTCGATAACGATCTCTGGATTAAAAAAGTTAACGAAAACTTTACTCTCGAATACCTTATCAATTACATCGGATAATTTATTCTCGACATCGGTTACGACAATTAAAACTTAAACGTTAAAGCTTTGTTCGACTACATCGAGTTATAATTAAGGATTATACCTTAATTATATGAAGAAAAACCGAGAAATTAATCAAGTTAAAGTTAAAGATTAACCTATACAAACGAGGGATTTTTCTTTTTTAAAAGGTCAAAATAGACGGTAATCTAACGGAAATACTTTACGAATACGCCACTGGTGAAAACCCACAGTAATTATAGGAAAGGAAGGGTAACGTAATCGCTAACTATAATATTCCTCAACGCCCTTAAACGCGTTTTCAAGGGCACGTTTAAGCCCAAATAAGTTCTTTAAATTATTTTGCTTTAGATTAACGGTTTAGTACCACTGGCTATAAAATAATTAATATATACGACGTAAGCTTTTAAGTTTACTAATTAGTTGAATAAAAATCTCGATGTATCCTTTAACATCAAAAATAATATCACCAAATCCCACAAGATAGAAACCCTTAAACTACCTTCCCTTAATCCCCTTAATATGTTTAGTTTTAGCAAACAAATTAAAGAAGCAGTAGTTTTACCCGCGAGCCTACTGTAGGTACGACTACCAGCTTTTTCCCTCTAAACTCAGCTAAACGTAACTATCTTACCTACTAATATTAATACTTTCTTCAAAACCAGTCGAGGGATTTAGAGGGTCCTTATAACAAATATATCACTTTTCCCCCTTGATATGTTTTCATAGTGGATACGAATTATGCGGTAATTATTACTTTTAGTAAGATATGGAAAGGAAAGGAAAAATATGACGGTAAGTTGTATAACCTCTTCGACATCAAGTTATGTCTATTCTTTCACATCCGCTGTTAAATAAGGGTTAAACCACTAGGCTTTTACTCGCTATTTCCCAGTATTTTTACCGGTTAAACTGAAAATTACTACTTTCGATACTTAACTAATTACTCCTCTTTTCCAAAGAATTATAATAGTCTTAAAGATTACTTCGAACACGATATTAATCTCACCTAATACCATATAAACTGGAACATTAATCAATGGTCTTATATATTAGATTATAAGAAAGAGTTATAAAGTAAAATGAACTTTTTTGATTAGATACTTGATGAGCTAATGCTTTGCTAATAAGTAATAAGGAATGTAAAAGCTGGTGAATATATATTACGGTAATATGTTCGACAGGTTGTTATAGGTTACAAAAAGTTCGAATGCCCCTTAAAATACCCTAATGCTACTTGTGAAAGGTTCTTTAGCTAGTTAAGTTCCTCGCTTACAACTATAACAATTCGGGTTTCAAGCTAGATTAGTATGTATCCTTAAACTCCAAAGTTTTATAACAACGAAGAAAATCCCCCTTACATATACTACATCGACCATAAATACGGTAGGCCAAACTAGTAAGGTTAATAGAAGGCCCGGAACTAGGATCGTGGTTAACATGCCACATAAGGAAGGAAATCTTTAGGTCAGCCAGGTAAGTTTACTTCAAATACCGAAAAATATTGGAATTGCGATAAATAGAGTTGTTAATTAATATGCCATACGGCTACCTAATGTGAAAACAAACGGGTAAGGTATTATATATAATTTTCCTTTACTTCTCCTTACGATTACGTTAAATACTTTGAAAAACGTAAAAATCGAGAGGTTGAAAATGAGTAATACAAACCTAAGGCTATTGGCTAGCACGAAAATACCGGTACCGGCCCGAAAACAATACAATAACTCGTCAACCACATATTTCAGTAGCTTTCAATAGATAAAGACCCTTATCACCAATATAACTATAAAAGCTCTAACCCTATACACCTTTTTACTATCTGTAACAGTTATACGAAACAGGTTTTTCAAGGTATTATAACGGATAACGGGGTAGAACGGTACTTAATGGGAGGCTATTCGTAATATAGTGTGTTACGAAGAGATACTGATATTACTAAAGAATTTAACCATACAGATGCCGGTAAAACTAAGGTCGTATTTAGTTTTAGAAAAAAGACTTTTTTACTAGAATCGACGATTATTATTACCGTCGTTAGTCTTGTTGTTTTTTATATCTTCAAATCGCGTACCCTATTTTTTCTTTACCTTAAAGACATGAAAAACCTCGTCGTTAACGTTGATATTTAAAATGATAAATTGGTTTAAGTTGAAGACGGTAGAGGGTTTCTATTTAGCCTTAAATAGAGATATTTTTGGTTTCACTTGTGAGTGTTAAAGGTAATAGTGTTAAACTTCATAAATTAGAATTTCATTCTTTACATCGTAGTTTTAATCATCCGATAACTAATAAGCGTTATAAGGTTTCAAAGACAACTGGTTATGAAAATATGGACTTACTAATGATAAAGGTAATTAAATTGCTTTATTATTACCATTAAATACACTTTTCAACCCCTTCAAGGTCTAAATTTACGTTAAAAAGATTACAATTTTAAATTTAATATTTTTGTGGATGTGTTTGACCTAAATGACAAGTTAATAATTTATTTTATTAAAACTACCACAGTTTTTTACGGCTCTAAGTTCTTTAAAACCATTATCATGAACGAAAAATGGAAGACATTACTTATTTTGTAGATCAATATATATTTGGGATGACGAGATATTCTAATTTACCACGTCGGTACTAGTTTTGCTATATGGAATTTCAACTAATGCTCAGTTAATGGGGATTTAGTGTAAATAGGTTTTTTTAAAGCCTATTAGGGTATTAGTAATGTCTAAAGGGCTTACAATTTTTTACGAAGAGCCTACAATATTTTTACCCTCAAAATTAAAGCTTTATAAGTTAAGAAACACGGCATAAAATAGCGGTTAAAGGCTTTAATGATAATTTTGACTATACCGGTCTTATGTCAACTTTATTGATATTTTGAGCCTACCTGTATATAATGATTGTGTTATCACTACTATGAGATACCCATGAACATATTATAACGTATAGTAAAGTCTCAAAGTAATAAAACAAGGAATCATCACACCACTAAATTAATGATACCTTTAATATCAGGAACAAACTATCGATTATAAACGTGTTATTCTTACCTTTTTAAACTAAAGTTATTATATGATGAAAGCTAAGTAAATAAGATAAACCTTATAAGATATTAAGTATTATTAATCTAAACGTAGTAGTTAAAATTTCTAATAGCCTCATTACTTTCCTTATTATACAAATTAAATTGTATGAAGAAAACTTTAAGTTTAATAAAAAAATTACGATAATAATCCTGAAGTCGAGGGGATTAGCTAATGCAATCCTCTTGAGCTGATCGTAAACAAGTTAATAAAACGTTGAAGGTGTGGAATACTACTTAAAGTAAGTATATATATTAAAGAAGAGAGCGGTAATAAGAAATATAAGCCTAGGAGTATATATACAAAAGCATAAGTATTTTAGAAAAAGAATTTTGATGAAAAACTTATTTTTAAGGTGCGTGTTAAAGGCATTATTAATATACCAGGTAAACCTTTGGAGGAAAACAACCGGGTATAAATTAACAGCCTTTTTACACAAGAGGTTATTTAACTCATGCCGTTGACATAATTTGAATATTAAGATATTACTATTTTTCAATCGAAGATAATCTATAAGTTTGAAGGTAAGATTACAAACCGGCCGTACGAAAAGTTATGGCTAATTAATTGAGTATATGGTGATAAAAATAAGGATTGAATCCTTATTCAATCTCCTATAATCTAGAAGATTAGCTCATGTTTCATCGTCGTAATTGTGGTCAGTTTAACTATTAGTGTAAGCGGTAAATTTATAATTAATGGTTGGGATATAACGTAAGCGTATATGTAATCTGCTACCGACTTTTAGCGGATTGTATTACTGGAACTGCCGAAAAAAACTAAGGGACAAGTTTCCGGCCGGTATAATAATACGTTACATTAAACCTATATACGGATAAGCCGAAGTAGGCATCTATTAGTTTGTAATGTACCAGATGTACTTTAAAAATAGATTGAGTATAAAAACTTCAATATTTAACCTGTGCCTATTAATTATGTAAGGTAAAGACTTTAGTATCGTAGTTATATGGACTAACGATACCCTTTCTCTCGAAAACATTGGGTTTATAGCGGAAGAATAACGTACTATCGAGAAGTCGGGCCTTTGAAAGTACAAACCGATCGAAACGTTAACTAAAGATATACAGTTTAACTTTAATAAATAGTCGATCCATATTTATAGTATTAAGGCTAAAACACCAACGGTATGTACATTAGCCTACGTTAAAAAGGGTAAGTTACGAGCCTAACCACTATCGACAAGGCCGATGAGGTAAGATTACAGCAATACCTGGAATAAAGGGTCCGTATAGTCTATATTACTATACTTTGCTAACTGAAGGCATCGTATGATCTATCTATCGAGGTACAAGCATAAAAACCACGAGAAAAAGACTTTCAAAAGTTAAACAAGAGGATTTAGTGGCAACTAGATAATTTAAAACAAGGTTTTAACATGGTTTTGGTAAAATTAACGACGGAGAAGTTAATAATCTTTATGAACAGTTTTTTTACTAATAATATTAACCTTACATAGTAAATTGGGTTCTTTATTATATTAGTTTACGAGGAAAGGTTTCAAAGGCAATTTACGATGACTAGAAACCTAGTATACTAAACATCCGTCTAATGTAAACATGTAATACGAAACCTATTAGTATCGAACGTATATGGTATAATAATAGGCTTTAACATTGGTATGATAACTAACACTATATTAAAGATTATCACCAAATATCAAACATTACATCATATACTTCTAATAGAATATATAGATTCCTAGAGCCTTTACGAATGCTAATCAAAGCTAGGTATAACTAATAAAAAACGCTTAATAATGGACGAAATAGTTTTAAGGAAGGTATACGAATCCCGGAAATTCTATAGTTTTCTGTAAATTAACGGCAAAAATAACCCCGTTAATGTTATAACTAAAGCCGCATCCAATAGCAACCTAGAATGATTTGTAAATAACAATACGCTAACCATACGAATTGAGGGTTACGTGGACCGCCTAGCACGTGATGTAGAGAAGCAGGAATACCCTGGTAAACTCGAAGATTGCTAGGGTAATGCTGTTAATAATATTGGAGGTAATGGTAGCGGTGGAAATAAGTGGAATTATTGGTAAAAGGTACGTAAGTAGTGGAATACATAATACCTACAGGTTTGTAGCAAAAGACTTGTATATAGGAGTTAAGGAATAGGAGGCTTGAAGATGTGGAATGAAGGGCCATAATTGATGTTGATTTCAATATAAATTGCCTGAAATTGATAAGAGTTTGGCTTATAGATTAAAGAAGGAGTTTATAGGTTGCCACTAATTGGTGGCAAAATACGCTGGTATGTAGGCACAAAACAAAAAGCCGCCAATATTGAAATAACAGTCAAATACAATATATTTAAGTCAACTATACTTATGGTTAATCGATTGTACTAACTATAAATTAACTACAGTTTGTGGGATTAATTGCATTGACTGTAAGGTAAGTATAATAGATGTCTACTTCAAAGTGGGGCATGGGTCAAAGAATTTGGCCATACAAATTAGCGTGTAGACTAGTTAGTAATCTGCCAAACTTATAACTTACAACGTATTAACCAACTTTAATGCAGTACTAGTTACTTCGACCACAGTGATTCGAATCGACTACATTGCAACGATTAAGGCCTACCAATAGAAATCTTCATTCAATATTTTTTAAAACCGTTGAAATTAATTATCAAGGTCTTAAATCGTCAAAGAGCGATCATCAAGTTACTAAACATTCCACAGTTAGCAAACGGCTAAGTTGATACTACTATTACGGGTACTACTATTACAAACCTCAAATCTCTAAGTCTAAAACGCCTATATCAAACAGAGATTTAAATAACAAATAAACTTTAACTTTACCCCATATACTAAGTTTTCCCCTTTACACTACTTTTCTCTTTCCCTATATAAAGAAATCATCAATTGAAAACATCAATAAATACGTTCAAGTTTTCACTCCGAACGATCGTTAAGTCCCTATATTTCTTAAATAGTCAAATTCCCTTACTAAAACCACTAAATACCTACATCATCTAGATCAACATNTTTTTTTTTTTTTTTTTTTTTTTTTTTTTTTTTTGCAGAAAACACAAAGATAAAGGCCATCGAGGCACTTAAATATCTCTTCGCCAAGTATTACAATGAAAACCTCTGATTTAAAGATATTAATACCGACTTAATAGAAAATCACCTAATCAACTTCGTTGGCTAATTAGTACTCGACATAAATTCTGATAATGTTAATAGAGAGAAATAGATCTTCCAGAACTTTTACGAATATTTTACAAACTACATTATGAAAATATGAAACAAAACCCCAAAACCAATTAAAATCAAGTCATGACCAAACCTCTAAAGTCGTGATATCTTCATTCTAAATAAAAAAGTGAACCTATTGTATACTCTTTTTAACTCTATTCAAATAGATCAATATCCTTGAAACCCTTGAAATTAAAAAGAAAGTAGAAGAAAAACCTTTATTAAAGATATTTACCACGTATGTTCCAGAAAACCGGTATCTAATTCCCAGTTAAGTTAAGTTTTTATCTCCCAGTCTAAAAACCCTGTTGATTTTCTAAGCAGTTTATCCTCAGTTCTTACTTGCGATATTTCGAAATATGTGTTCGGTGGTGGCAGATACGAAGCGGCGGCTACCAATACGATAAAATGAATTAAAGTTGACTACATCCAACTATTAATTGAAAAAATCTTCAAATCCCTCAAGTCCCTCAAAATTTCCCACAAAATCATCAAATTTCTTAAAGCGAAGCTTCCCATGATAGGTACGCTTACACATGTAAACCTACCACAAATCCTACCATAGAACTTTACCCTTCGGTGCAGGCGACTAGCAACTACTCTTATTACTACAACTATAAGGCACTAACAAACACCATTGAAGACTAGGACAAACATTGTAACATTTCTGCAACCCAATCAAAATAGTTAAAATTAATTACAAGCTCTTTAAAAACTTCGCCAAATTTGGAATAGCATAAAGTATAACGACAAAACTTACAACCTACTCAATATGAGAATAATTCTATTTATTAACATTTACAAGTAAATAAAGGTTCTTACTTCAGGTTTTCACTCACTATTCCCAAAAATTCTTATAGGTTACACCAAAAACCACTGCTTCATCTTTCAAACAAAATATAAACTTTTTGTAAAGTTTACAAGAATACAAAAGGCTATTTCAAGAACGACATCAACTTTATATAATACCATATAAATTAGGTTACGAAGAGGTAGTGAACTATAATTGCTATAAAAAGGACGAAACAACAATGAGTATCTTTAATTAAATCTTAAATAAATTGATATTATACCAAGAAGCAATAGAAAAAAATATGTTTTGGCGAAACCGCACATTGTGAATATGTATAGACAATTGTCATGAGCGTAAGAGAATTTCAATACGCTTTATAACGTCTAGCTACCACTTACAAAAACTTATTTAACAAGTTATGGTCCTCGTTTACGACTATGACAACTCGTACGCTAAACTTAATTAGTATATACCCCTAAGCTAATAACTTCCGCGACTAGGATAAAGAAGACCTTATGATGATATACTATATCGATCGCATGTACAAAAGGCTCCAACGCTCAGAATCTGATCCAAAGCTTCTAAACTAGAAGCCACACTAACAAAAGTAATAATAAGACTTAAGCGGAACTACTAACCGCAAAAATTATCGTCGTAATAATGGCAAAAGGTATAAGGTTTGTAACAAATCCGGTTATTAGTTAACTTGTTACCTTTTGGCTAAACGCTACAAACAATAGGTAATATATTATATATAATATCCTAATACTTTTAAACAAGATTACTTAAACTACCTCACAAACTACGAGGGAGAAAAGTTTATTAACTATAACGATACGCTAAAACAAGTCATATTACATAATGATACTACTCTTAAAGTGGCCCAATAATAAGCCTACTACGCTTTCCTATACTGTTTAACTAACGAAAACCCTTATATTTTCTATGAAAATCAAACACTTATTTCTTTATACACCTCTAACTTTTGTAATCGTAATATGAACGATATTTTTGGAGGTATCATACCAAATATAGGGGCAGCAAGGTACTTATCATGGGGTTATTCATAATATCTAACACTATGATAAGAAAATACTATTACTACGGAAATCAATTGTTAAAATCCTAATAAAACCAGATTTAACTTTGGCTCATACAAACAAGTATTATTATTAGAATCAACAACTATATAAACAATTATTAATTCAAATACATTACACATCTTCAAATCCCCTAACTCATTCCTTCTTTATTTTAAAACATAAAGATTTTTGTTATCAACGTTAACGTCAATACTAATGAACTAGTTAAGAACGGCTAGAAGTTTCCCTTCGCCTTCAAGTTAGAACACATCTGATTTCATTTTCAAGATCCAGAGGTAATAGTATGAAATCTAACAAATTTAAATATATATTAATTATATCATCGCTTCAATTACTCAGTCATTAACAGGTTATATAAAGTCTTTAAGTCTATAAGTTATAAAGATGTGAAGTACTCTGCTCTAAAATCCATTAAAAAACTTTATCACCACTGTTAAATACATTCTTAAACACTCCAAAGGTTTCGGTTTACATTGGAAAACAATGAGATGTCAATTATAAAAAAAATGTCAATGTATTTTACCTAAATAACAAGCTTATTTTTCATGTAATAAAATCGAAAACCTCTTTTCACGGCAAAAGGTTTATTAAGTCATTATTGGAAAAGAACATATAGGAAAAGTTAAGAATTCTATATATTTACATGTACATAAGCCTGTTAGATATCGTTGTTCACAATACTGATACAAATTATACGACTGTGAATTTCTAAACTAATATTTAAATAATAGAGATTTAATGTAAAAAAATACTTATTAAACTTTATTAAAATATTAGAAAGGTTGAAAAGGCATATATATTATTTTCAAAGCGTATAATATTCTTAGATTCAGAATTCAAAGCTTTGCAGACTAGAGGATACATCCTTAAATGGCGGTGAAATGCCTAAACGGTATTATAAGCTTTAAGGTTCTCATACTAACATTATTTGTTTTTAAAGTATACCCTCTTATAAAGAGTAAGTTTCCAATATTGATAAGTATTTAGAAACCAGCTGTAGCGTACAGAAATACCCTAAAAGAATTCCAAAAGGAATCGGTAAACGTCAATGTAATAATACCCTTAACGCTAAAAACGACCTTATCATAATCAATATACTAACTTTAAGACTACAAAACAAAGATTTTATATAGAAAACACTAGGTAAAAAGGATAACCTATTGAAAAATTTAATTATCTCTAACACTAAAATAATTGTTAAAAATGCTAATATTTTTACAAAGTTTTATATAATACGGGTTAAATCATATATTTAAGCGACTAATGTTAATGATAATAATAGTAACATGAATTCTCAAGCTACATGAATTAATCAATACAATCTTCCCCTTCTCGTAATTGATAAGTAATAAACCAATAACGGCTTGACCAACTAGCAAGAAGAAATACTGAGATAAAGAATATATATTGGATCATATTTATAATACTATTGAGGTTATTAGGAGAGATAAAGATAATAAAAGTTGGCCATTAAAGTTAGTATACAAAAATTCATTAAAATTTTAGGACAGCACTTTGAAAAGAACTATAAAATTAAGCTTAATAGACTCTTAATTCGAGGAGTCGTACAATTTGTGCCTAACTGTGACTTCAACCTCTAGGACTTAAATGTTACGATTTTCAAGTCAAGTATTGTCTACGAGGTTAAAGATAATACTACGGAGAGGCTGTATGAAAGCTTACGTCTAATCGTTTAAAGATAAAATAATAAAAGCAAAAAATAAACCCTCACGCAATCGTAAACGATTTAAAAGATCAGCTAACAGATAGAAGTCTCATTGGAAGTAGGTTTATTAGTGAAAGATAATAGAAAATCTAACATTGATAACTGTAACAATACCAAAATATGCATAGAATCAACAACTAATCTATAAAGGATAGTTTTATTAAAACTACAATAAGAACTCCATAATCAATATCCACTGGAAACGGTTATACGATACTTGAACCATTATAAGGATTAGCTAAAACAGTTATAAATGAGTTGATAAACTATGAATCGCATTTCAAATCGAAGTTAAATATAAAATCTTGAACTTACAACCTGTATTTATTAATATATAAAACAAGGATTTCGGCTTAATAAGTACACAATTAATAATACTCTTTTAGTTAAAACTATTAGATTTATAGCATTGGAAAAGATGTAGTTAAGAACTTAAATTTCTGGAATCGAAAGTGGGTTGCGACCTTAGCGAAAAAACAAACACTTAAACTTTAATGAATCGTCAATTTGTAAGCATAACGTTAACGATATTAATATTTATCTTAACTTCCATTAAAAACAGTTAAAACGCAAACTTGATCACTATTAATAAAATCAACGTGATAAAGGCTTAAAGGTACTTAAAACAACGCGCCCGTAATAGCTACATCACGACTATATATTAGCCGAAAACATCATCCGATTTTTCAATTTCGGCACAATCCCAAAACACAACAACCTAAAATTATAGTCGACTAAATGAAAGTTTGGAATGGTAGATAAAAAACTTGAATCGTAAAATCAATATAAAGCTAAATTAATAATGTTGACAGACAGCTCTTGTACTGACAATATTGACCTATCATTACACAGTATATTTTTTACAACGATCGTTGATAGAAATAAACTATAGGAAAACTAATTCGTAATTAGAGGAAACTTAATCCACTTAACCTTTATTACGTATAAAAGAATTATATAAAACATGCTAACTTTAGAGTTTTACAAAATGATAAATAGCTTTAATATAGACATAATGATGAAAGAAATCTTCAATATCGTTATCAAACTATAAAAGATTTCACATATCCCGATTATAATTCATATCGACTCAGGAAGCCTGTTTGGATGCCTTTCAAAACTAGGAGCAACTAGGGAAAAACGCTTAATATATTACAGGCTGGTGCCTGGGCTAATGGTCACTAGGGATCTAGCCATGATGACTGTTATCTACGATCCCACAGTGCTTTAGAGCCGCTTGGAAGCTGCACGGGAACATGCTCTTACCTGTTACGTGACTGAGTTACTCCTCTTTTTACAGTTTCGTAGCAGCTTCTTAATAAGGATTTCTTCTTTTTCCTCCATTAAGGATTATAAATATTATTTTACTAACTTAAGTGACAATTTTAATTCATTCTTTTTACTTATAATCCTTCATTTTTAACCCGACGGTATTATAATTATTTATAAATGCTTATAACTTAGGGCTGTTTTTTCTCTCTCTTAATCCTTCGAATTTTAACTCCTAAATTTTAAAGTAATTTCTCGACATACGCGTTAGAAAGTAGCTTCAATGCGCTTTAATAGCCTCATACGATTATTTTACTACCTAATACGATCGTTTAACTGATACCTTACATACAAAACTCGTTAAACAGAATTAAACCGTTTACAAATGCGTTTTATACTGAAAATGATATAATATTAACTTATTAAACACGTTAACGAAAATAATTCGATACCTTGAGATTACCAATACGCTTACGGTTTCAAAATATTACCATTTTTCAAATGGTTCTACTACATTACCCATAAATGACGTAACTACCACATTGCTCTCTACCGGAGACCGCATTAACTTTTTCGATAATAACGATTCGGATTTCGTTAACTTCGAATACGATACCAACTCCCCGTTCGATAAACGTTAACGATCTAAATACTAACCACTAAATTAACCGATTAAAATTTTGAATTTTAACTTACACCTTTATATATAAAAAGTCACAATATTACGTAAAGTACGTAAAAACCGAAAATGTAATAGTATTAAAAATCACTTTTACATTATTTTCTAATAATTTAAAACCCTCACTAAAACTAGTATAAAAAATTTTCACGCCTTTAGCAACTACGGCAGTATTTACAACCTGAATACCCTTATATTAATATTTCGCATTTATCACTAAAACTCTAACGCACCTAAACAAATTGTCATTCAACTTACAAATATAAAATAAAAACCCGTAAACTTTTTTAAGTTCTTTTTAATGCCTAACTGGCTATAGTCGTAAATGTTAACAATATAACCTGAAAACTTACTAATAATTTGCCATTTTTTAAGAAATATTAATAACACGTTAAATAACATATTACTTCCCCTCAATATATCCGCGGATTATAATAAACAAGTCGTCCACATGTAAATTATCAATACACAACTTTATAACCTTTGTATTTGATACGATTGTAACAGCTATGTTAACGTTATTAATACCGGGGTTACTTTACATAACGGGAGTAGTAACGGTGATATACTCGCCCACAATACCTAGGGGAATGTTATTATAACTAATATAAACGCTTTTCGAACCATTTTCAAACGACGTGTTGTAATGATCACACTAAATACCCGTGAGTATATAGAAGGTGTCAGAGGGTTTATATTATCAAGAAGGTAGCAGAGGTGCTGAGTGAACAATATCGCAACCATGCAAGTAATGATCAAAAGCCGTGAGATTATTCAGAATATACTGAGACTGAATACTTAGATTGACAACTGAAGAGCTATGAAGGAAATACTATTTATATGGTGCTGACCGTGTCCTTATATCTTTAATCCTTCATACGCCTTCAGTGCTAGATCATGTTGGATCGAAATATGATCTCAATGATCCTTAGTGCGTAACCCTAACCCTAAGGTTACTGACATAAGAGATATCCTCACCTGATATGTGGGACATCAGTTTCTTAGTGACTTAGCCCCATACTGGCCTGTTTTCTAACCCTCCGATATTCTTGGGTTATAACACGTATTACTTAAATTAATTACTCGAAACTCTCTCGTTGTGAAAACCTCGGCTTGTATTTACGGTATAACGTGAAAAGTTATTGTATATGTACCTATTAATTAAATCCGGCGTAATACTCGAATGACTTTAATATTAAAATGATTTCAAATATTTATTTTACTTTAGACGAAAATCTTATTAACCTTTAAAAAGGAAATACATAACTCCTGTTGGTAGGGATTTATATATTGCAACGTTGTCGATTCAATTGATTGAAGTAACAGTAGTACTACGTAGTTAAGTAGCGGATGTATTGTTCCAGGTTTGGCAGACTGTTAGCCGGTTTGCACAGTAATTTGTATTGTCAATTGCTTGGCCCTTACCCTAGTTTGAAATAAGCGTATACTGTACTTAACTTGCAGCCAATACAATAAACCCCCCCAAAAATACACACAACTTGAAGTTAGTATATTTAACTTTACTGTAAGTAAAGTTTACCTACTGTATTGCGATTACTACGATTCCAACACTGTTGGATTTTTATTTTATACACGTACGCTAGTGTGGTTAACTGAATTTTCCGGTCACCGTAAAATTACCTCCTCGTTAACTAGCTAGACCCCTACTAATTTCAGTTTATCTTTACACAAAATTAAACCCATTTGTATTCAAATTAACCGCAACTACCTCTAATTGCACCACGGCTCCGAGTTCCAACTTTATTAGTTCCTACAAAATGGTCCTCCTTTACAAGTTTATATAAACTTCTCAATTCAACCGTACCAATCTAAAAAGTCGCCAATGTTAGTTTCCTGATAGTTTTCCAGTTTTTCAGAATATATCTAACCACTACCACATGGTTTGGTCTTACCAAGTGGCCTGTTAATATATTCCTCGATATGTATAGTTATCCTATTACTATCCACAAATCTTTGAAGAGCCTTATTCGGCAATAAATTCGTTATAGTGTTAGTAGGGTTATCTTTTCCGTTAATCCACCAGAACTCCTTGATTTCTCTACTTCGGTAGGCTTTACGGGAGTGCTATCACGTTAATCATCAGGCGTTTTAAGCTGGTGTTTCCGAGTTGTAAAAGGCATTCTAATAAGCTTTTCGATTCGGTACAAATTATCACCAGGATGAAAGAGAATTTTAACTATCTAGTAATACTTTAAGGTTTTTTCCTAAAAATATAATGCTTCTATTAAAGCCAGCTATTATACCGTAAGCATATAATGCTACTACACTTCATGTGATCTCTTTGAATTTAATAAAGATTTAGTAAATTGAGTTGCCAATAATATTAAATTGGTCCTCTTGCCTATTTATATCAACAAAGGTTATGAAAAAGCCGATCTATAAGGATAAGTCTATGTTTTTTTTTTTTTAAAGGACCTATCCGTAAACATTGTTAATATAGCCTTCAACAAGTCGATCAAAACAATATTAATCCCTCGGTTTAGGTTTTTCATTTACCATTTAAGCCAGTTATTTAGCTGTTCAAAGTCTTGATCTATTAGGTCTTATACTTGTGCCGCAATTGATAGGTTGTAGGAGGCTTTCGGTTAGCACAAAGTAATGATATAGCTATTACGAATAAGTTACTTCAGGTACTGTTAGGCTTTGACTACGTTAGTCTTGTCGATTATAGTTTAATTAATACCTTAAAATTTTTGGAGAAGATTAAGGCTAGAATTAATACCAGATAAACGGATTAACTATTTGTCAACATCAAGTTAATTGCATTTTACTAACGTCGTAACCGTTTTATAATTGCAGAATTTAAAGTCCTTAATCTTTTGATGTTTCAATGACATAAATCTAGCCTTTCTAACGAAAATGGTATCGTTAGTTTATATATCTATTATGTCGAAGTTCTTTTCTTATATTACTAGTAAATAAGGATCGTATATTAAAGACTTTATATTTAGTCATAAATCAAAATACGAATGATATGTTGGGAATTTATAAACTCATGTTTCGACTAGTCGGTATAGTGGCTTAATATATCGTATTACCATCCCTGGAGGGTAAATAATACGTAGTTCCTGTAGCCACTCCAGCAAGATAATCCGTTGTAAATCGATTACTAATTGAATATATATTTGCGTTATATTTCAGCTATTAGGTGTAAACTTGCCCTCATTTTTAGCCAATAAACTTATTATTAAAACTACGACTAAACGTTGGTTAATCCATTTAATTGTTGTAGATTATGTAAGGATTCAGTTTTCACTTTCATTACCATATCTTTAAGCGATTAAGCGTAACTTTTTGTATGGATGCCTCGTGGTCTTACCTTTAACTTCTTGTATAATTATCAATTTAAAGGTCGTAAAATTTAGGTTTTAAAGTTCAAAGTTGATTTTAAACACAAATTATACAACCTTCTAAGTTAAAAGGCTATCGATCTCTACCTTATTACTTTCTTTAAAAGGGTTTCCGAAAGTTTTAATAATACCTTATGCTCGAAGTTTTAATACCAAGTTTTCGTCGTCCTTTTATTTTTTACTCAATTAAATAGTATTGTAAATACGATCTGGTATGTATTCCTCCTTTTAAATATTCCTTTTTTTCTAGGGGCATCCACTCTGATAGAGTTTTATCGACTTATCTATAATAGGTAAAAGAGGATCGTATGAACTCAGTCGTATAGCTTAAAGGTTTTAATCGTCAGTTGCCTTAATGTAAGGTTTAATTTAGTTAATACAAAACGTTATGTAGCTGTTAGCAATTTTAATAACTATTTTTAAACTGGCAATATTCAAGGTTTTATATAGGCTTTCCCATTTTCCCGGTTCTTATTATATAAAGACTTTACTTTGCAACAACAAAGTAAGTACGTTAATTATTGTAAGGCCGTTTCTAGTATTGAGGGCGTTGTGAATTTGGCACCGTGCCAGTTTCTCTTGTAATTCCTTTAGTATTTTGCTGTAAGCTCAAGTTTTTTTCTAGGTACTTGAAAAGAACGGAAATTTACTCGTTAGGCGTAGGTACGTTTTAAAGACCAATAACGTTAGCAATAAACTATTAGGGCTTACAATATCGTTTAATCCATTTACTGCTATTTAAAAGCGGATCTTTGGGTTTGTAAAGCTCCCAATCTCTAACTTAATGATGTTATAGGCTCGGAAAAGTAGTATGTATACCCTTTTAATCTTTTTAATACTATAATGGGCCTTTATAGACACTTATTTACACTAAATTCCCATTATTTCAATATCTTCCTAAAACTATGCCGCTGTAAAATTAATACCAATAACATAGACAACAACTTCAGATAAGCCTAAGTACGTGTTAATTCATAGTATCCTTAACGTTTTCCACGTATCCTTTACTAATAAAGATTTTGAAAACTTAGCTTCGTAAAAAAATGTTGCGAAGTTAACAACGTAGAAAATAAGCTTATTATTCAAGTGAAATACATTTATAAAAACCTTTTAATTAAAGTTCTTATCATCTTTTAATATAAACTTGAATATTAGAAGGGCTTTGGTATAATTTTCGTAATGGTAAAAAAGCTTTTTGATAACTTTTAGGGTATAGTAGTTCATATCTTTGTGCCCTACAGATTTTAAGATCTTATATAGTCTTTCAATAGCTGGGTGGTTGAAGTGCTAGTATAGTTAACGTATTTCTAATTCCGTTACGTTCAATATTATTAATTTTAGGTTTGAAAATAAAACCACACATACTCCTACTTAAAAGTAAGGGGAAACTTTTAGCTCTCTTTAACCAACTTATTACCGTTACTAGCAATGATTACGCTAATAGTCTTTATATCTTTAAATAACATAAAATGAAGGGGCAATAGACTTAAGGATATTAAATACAATTGGTTTAATAATAGTTTAAATTACTGTTATTCCCAATAACAATAGTTGTTTGCATAAGCCAAAACTAACTTTAACCTTACCAGTATCGTAACAATCAATCCTAGTAATTATAATTCTTTCCAACTATAATATCACACACTTCAAATAGCCTTCTGTTAAGTACCTTACTACCTATATATATGTTATAATACCTTGAAACATATAATCCGCGTAACGATCATGGAGGTTAAAGGTATATAAGGAGTTAGGGGTTTAGTTAGGGCAAAGGTACGAGTTTTCTTCGCTTAAACGGTATAAGAATACATGGTCGGCTAATTATTCAGCCGCGCTCATAGTAATGTCTTTATATTACTTAATTTGCTTAGGGGTATTATTGCCGTTTATAGTGGCGTTACCCTTGAAATTTGCGATATAATTAAATTATTTCTGATTGAAATGAGTAGGGTATTAGATATAATATATTACCTCTTTATTGTTACGTTTGGTAAAGGGGTGGTTTGTTAATTAACACCTATATTTACTATAAATTTCACCATTTTTTCCACTATTACAACAAAAATTTTTATGGTTCACAGGTTCGTTTAGATTTTTCTCCTATTGACGTTAAGGTGACTGTTACCTCTAGTTTAAGGCCGTTGGACCAGATTTTAGGCGTTGAAGGCGTTTATAATCTTATTTACGGTCGGTGTAGTAAACTACCATACGATCTATTTTATCCACGTTATAGAAGTAGCTAGTTTAAGGCTACATACTAAGCTATTTTGGTATACGTGCTATTAGGGTTATAAACAAAAGGCGCAACTGGTTAAAAAAGCTTTTTTAGTTGATATTTAAACGTTATAAAGCGTATTTAAACTTGTTAATGGCTATAACTATTATTCGTATCTATTTGCAAAGTGTAGCTTCACCAATATCGTTTTTTCCATTAACTATTCGTATAATATAAAATTTTCAAGAATTTGATTTAGCACATCCATTATAATTTATTTCTTTTTCTTTTTCATCATTATCATAGTTCACTTCGTGATGACCTAATCCGTATAGTATCAGGTAAGGTGGATATCGTATTAGAAGTAGCTTTTTATGCTATTGTAAACTTTTTAAAGGATAATTGCTCCGGTAAGAAAATTTAGGTAATAATCTTTGATATACCTTGTAAAATTTTCTGGGAAATAGTGAGTAAAGAATTAAAAAAGAAAAACTCCATCCATTTACAAATGTTTAAAAATATCATTATCTTCGTGTTGAAAATGTTATAAGGCTTTCTGTTATACTTCTCGACATTATTTCAAATCTTGGCGGAGTTTATAAGAATCTTATAATTAATATTAACCATTTTAATAGGTTTAGGAGAAAGGTTACAGTAATTATTTCACTTGTTGATGGTGTTTCCTAACGATTTATGTTTTAAAGCCTTCTAGTTATGGTGTTAAGGGTAATTACCAGTCTCTTGGCTCAAAGGGTAAAATCCTGAAGTGGAATTTATAGTTGGTTCGTATGTATAGGTATATCTGCTATAAAAAGGTTTTTAAGGGGTTTGTCAATTTAGGTTAAAAGGTTAAGGAGTAATAGGGGTTTAGAAGTTTCAAGGGACTTAATAATTTTATTTAATCAACTGGTGGAAAATACCGACATTAATACCTCTTGTTGTGTTAGTAGCTATTTCTTCGCGCGTTTCGCTACCACTCAGTACATACTTCACGCTGTTACATAAAGTTGTTAGATTACCAAGTATATAAATTAATCTCTTACAATTAACTTGTAAAGAGGCTTAACTTAATCAGGGATGAAGTGAAGGTCCCCTAAAATTTTTATAAAGGCGTTAAAGATTTTTAACACCCTTATCTTTCCTTCAAGACTCTTAAAGATTAGGATTTAAAGTTTTTTTCTCGTTAAGCTAATTTAAAAAAGATTTCGGCTAATTATAATGAGATTTTTTCCAGGATGTAAATGTTATGGAGAGTAACTTTCTTTTTTAACCTGACTATAACCATATGTTGAATTATCTTCCACATATTAGACGTCTAATAATTAAAAAACTTACAGAAGTTTTGGAAAGTAAGGGCTACACAGCCGTAGTCTTCGCCAAGATTCGCGTCGAGGATATATTAGCTAACGTAATTGGTTAGGTAAACTTTACTCAATGTTTCCTTAATATCTAGGATTTAAATCTTTTCATCGTAATGATTAACAAAAATTATTTCGAGGGCCTTAATTACTTTTTTTTCAGGTAGAGTCGGCAATGACTTAAAAGTAAACGTTTACGGTAGCTATTTTAACGTTTTGACTTGTGTAGGACTTGGTGAGTAAGGGATTCAAAGATCTGGAGTGTGGAATCTTAGTGTTTTGGTATAAAGTTACGTAGGAATTTAGAGATTTGGTGTTGGATCGCGCGGCATGGTTTTTTTAGCGCTATTTAGGATTTTCGCTTGGGATAACAATCTCAACGAGTAAATTAATATAGAGAAAAAGAAAAGAGTAAAGTAAAGGTAAAGGTTTGGTATAAAAGATGAGGTCTAAAGTCGTTTATTATTATTAATAAAGGTCACAGGTTAAAGGTTATAAGCTATGTGACTTAGTCGTTTATACAATAATAACACCCGTAGTAATATTAACTTAGCAATTTACCAACTTGATGTTTGAAACTTTTAAAAATCAATTTCAATGCTTTTCAAAACGGATCTATAAATATTTCTTAGTTTTTTCGATAACTATATCGTCGCTAACTTTAAGTTATTGTAAAAACCGACGCAACAGTAAAAGCCCTTCGCAAGAATTTTTCCTCTACCTTAGTTTTTTTACAAATCGTAACCGGAAAGTAGCCTTTTATTATACTTAGCTTATTGATACTTAATCTAATAAACACTAATCAATGTTGGTAGGACTTTGGACATTACAAAGTTGTCGATTAGATTAGTCGAAGTAATGGTAGTATTATATGATCAGGTAGTGGATGTACTGTTTTAGGTTTGGTAGACCGCTAGCTAGCCTGCATAGTAATTTGTATGGTCAATTTCTTGGCTCTTGCACTAGTCTAAAGTGTGCGCATACTGTACTTGACTTGCAGTTAATACAGTAGACCCAAAAATAATATACTCAACTTGTAGTTAGCATAGTCAACTTTACTGTAAGTAAAGTTAACTTACTATACTGCAATTACTACTATTCCAACAACTCTTATATATAATTACGTATAAAAATTGAAAAAACTTTAATTGAATCCGATAGCTTCGCCTCAATTATTCAATAACTTTCTATTTATAATACTTTTATTTTATACTTTCTTTCAATTTATGTACATTTTCATGAATATAAGTTACGAAGATTACAACCTCATCGATAAATATATTACCAATGAATTAAAGTTTCCATATATTTCTATTTCATCTCGACGACTAGACAAAGCCACACGCTATATGCATGGTTCCACTCTACAGCTTCATTTTCATAATCTTTTTCAATATTAACGTTAATAAATACCGGTATCAAATATAAGCCTATATTATTACCCATTTGTAATATAAAGTTATTTTGGTTGAACCCTAGATAAAATATCGACAGGTAACTTACTCTACTTTAAAGTGTATACCTCGCTTAGAACAAACGTCTATCCTCCGAAAATCTCGAAGGAACCAAACCTCTACTACGCAACTCGTCGCCGTCTCTCTCAAAAACATTAACAAAACGCTCGCCCTAAAGCCACCTGTCTTTATTAACGATGAACCCCCCGATGCTTTTAAGGAATTCACCCCTTTATTAGATATAGTCCTTAGGAATGAACTACTCCTTTAACATTTCAAAGCCAACTACAAAATCGTCTTCAAAATCGAAAATCAGGATTAATCTATAAAACTTCTATGGGGCTCATTATACAGAATGTTACGAAAAAAGCCTTTTATATAAAGGAAAATATTGACGGAATGATTCGACTAAAATTATATTCGTAAGAGTAACTCTTTAACAGATACCTCCGTACCTTTTATGAATAATCTGGAAGTAATATACGTTTTTATATCAATCACCGCTGATTCAACTTTATCTTAAAAGTAAACCATTACCTTTTCCACTTTTTTTTTATTTAAAAGAAACCACTTACGAATATCTTTCGAATGAAATAATTTACTAAATTTTATATTCGAACCGCTTTTTACAAGCTTCATATCAAGAGGAAAATAAGTAAAACACTGCGTTACATATACGTTTTGAACTTTTTGAATAGTTAATTACCCCCTTCAACCTTTTTAATATAGCATCTACCTTTTAATAATATATTAATAATAAGTTGTATTTATTTTTAAACGATTTCTATTTCGTTTATATAGACGACGTTGCAATATATTATAAAAATATTCTTCAGTATTATAAACTTGAAGTTAAACAGGCATTGAATACCTTAAACGGTACGGGCTTCAATTTAGATATATTCAACTATAAATTCGACGTTGAACCACATGAATACCTAAAATTCATTATTGAAATTAAGGTCAATATACATATAAACCTGGAATGATGACGCGTTATCTGGAAATAAACAGCTTTCACTTTATATAAAGTATAAAATGTTTCCTCATATTTAATAACTTTTACCCATAATTTATTCGTAAATATTTTAAAATTATTAAACCTTGAATTTGGTTAATGTTGGAATAGCAGTTAAACTAGGTAAAGTTAAGTCAACTAAACTGTCAGTTTCGTTGATTGTACTTATTTCAAATTAGTTATAGTTTGTAGGACTGCACTAAAATTGCAGTGCAATGCAGTTGGTGCCCACTTTAAATTAGGTCATAGGCACAAGCGTTTAGCCATACAAATTAGTGTGAAAACTGGCTAGCGGTCTGCCAAACTTAAAACTTACAACTCACCCCACCACAAATTTTAATGCAGCACTAGTTACTTCAACCACAGTGATTCAAATATATTACGTTGCAATGATAAAGGCTTACCAAAACTAATCAGTGCGTATTAGGTTAAATACAGATTGTTTAAGTAGACGAAAAAGCTGCTTTCCAGTTGTTACATTTTGTTTGATTAAGGTAGAGAGATTTTTTTATGAAGGGCCCTTATATACTATACAGTTATTTCCGGCAGTAAGTAGGGAAAACTTATAAGTTATATAGCAGTTTGTGAAAGTTTATAAATATATAGTATCGCTGATAAAAACACAAAAAAATCTTCATTAATATTTTCCAAAGCGTTAAAATCAACCGCCTAATAGTCTTAAAAATCATCAAGTCAGCAAGTTGTCAAGCGGTTAAGTTAGTATTATTATAGCTACTATTACCAGTATACTACTACTACAAATCGCAAAAACAACTAAGTTCTATGATCTTTAACTACACCAACTTTGATGGTAAACTTACGATTTACTAATTTATACCATTTCCCCCCTACACCTTTCAATCTTCATCACGATAGATTTAAAACGCTCTGAAATCGACACCGTTAACAATCACGACCAAAAAAAGGCAATTCAAAACCTGGGCTCCATTTTCATAAAGTACTTCGACGAAGTCCTCTAATTCACCGATACTACTAAAGACTTTACTCCCAAATATTTAATTAATTATATCGTCCGCTTTATTTTCGAATTAAACCCTAAAGGATATAACCGAAGACCCAACTCCTTTAACGATTTTATCGAGTCATTTAACGAATGGACTCTATCAATATGGAAAATAGCGGATAGGTAAGTTAAAACGAGTATAAAGTTTTAGTTAAATAAAACGAGAATACTCCTACCTACGCAAAAAAGAAAAAAAATCATTTAAACAAACTTACTCTACGAATACGCCACCAACTAAAACCTCTAATAAATATTTAAAAATAAGGGAAAAAGAAAGGGGATCTATGGTGATAATATCCCTCAACGTTCTAACACGCGTTTGCAAAGACCTGCACAAGCCCAGATAAGTTTGTGAACCCTCGTACGTAAAATCAACTGATTAATATCACTAACCGTACAAAGTTAATTAACTTATACTCCGTAAACCCTAATTTTACCAGTTAATTAAATAGAAACCTCGACGTACCCTTTAACACTAAAATGAATGTCATTAAGTCCCCCGCAGTAGAAACCTCCAAGTTTTTTTCCCCTAAACTCCTTAACACGTTTAGTTCCAGAAGTTAAATTAAAAAAGGAGCGGCTTTATGCGCGAGTTTACTATAAGCATAACCACTAGCTTTTTCCCCTTAAATTCAGCCAAAAGTAATTATCTTGCCTACTAATACCAGTTTTCTTTGCACTAGTCGAGGGATATAAAGGGTCTTCACAACTAGTATATTACCCTTACCCCTCGTTACGTCTATATAGTGTATACGAATTACGCGGTAATCACCACATTTATTAATATTTAAGGGGAAAAGGGAGAGTATAACGGTAAACCGTTTAACTTTTTAGACGTTAAGTTGCACCCGTTTTTCAACATATGCCGTCAAGTATGTGTTTAATTACTAGGATTTAACTTGTTGTTTCCTAATATCTTTACCGATTAAGCCGAAGACTACTACCTCTGATACCTGGCGAATTATTTTTCCTTTCGTAAAATTTACAATAGCATTGAAGGTTATTTCGAATACGATATCAATCTTAGCTAATACTATACCGACTGGGATATTATTAAGTAGTATTACTTATTGTATTAAAAAAGATGGAAAGTAAAATGGACTTTTTCAATTAAATGCTTAATAGTTTAATATTTTTCAAATAAGTAATAGAGAACATGAGATATGGCGAAGACACATTACGTAAGCAGGTTCGGTAAGCCTTTATGGGCTACAAAGAATTCGAATACGCTCTTTAATTCCTTTACGTCACTTGCGAAGCATTTTTTGGCCAGTTAAATTTCTCGCCGGCAACCGTAACAGTTCTAGTTTTAAGCTCGACTAATATATACCCCTAAGCTTCAAAGTTTAACGACGATGAAAAAGACTCTTTACATGCATATTATATCGATTGTAAGTACGAAAGACCCGGATAATACAGTGAATGGAAGGCCCAGACTTGGGAACGCGACTAAGTTACATATAGAGGTGGGTATTTTTTCCCTTTCAAGTCTTTAACCTAGTCAAGTAAATATACTTTAAACTCAAACGTTACGAAATATTAAATTTATGATAGATAAGGTTACTAGTCAATATGCTATACTGCTATCGAATACGAATTAAAACAGGTAATGTACAATATACATTTCTCATCTACCTTTAATCAAGATTACATTTTACACGTTACAAACTTTGAAAGTAATAAGTTAAAAATGGAGAAAAATAAACTTGAAGTTATTGGTCTATACGAAAATACTAACACTAGCCCAAAAACAACGTAATAATTCGCCGATTATATTTTCCTATACCGCCTAATAAATAAAACATTTATTGCCGATATAATGATAAAGATCTTAGATTTACTTACTGTTTTACTATTTTAAATCGCTGTGTGAAGTAGGGTTTTCAGAGTATTATACCTGATATTAAGGTAACATGGTACTTAACAGAAGGCTATTCGTAATACATCGCGTTACAAAGGGATATAAATACGGTTACGGAACTTAACTATACGAATACCAGCAAAACTAAGGTTGGCTTTAGCCTTAAAAAAATTTCTTTACTGGAATCGACAATTATTATTATTATCGTTAATCTTAATATTTTTCTACATTTTAAAATCCCCTATACTTTTCTTTCTTTACTTTAAAAACATCAAAAACCCAAGCGTTAATGTTAATGTTCAAACCAATAAATTGGTTTAGGTTAAAAGCGGTAAGAGATTACTACTCAGATTCAAATAGGAGCATTTATAGTTTCACCTTTGAAGGCTAGGGATAATGATATAAAATCTAACGAAATCGGAACTTCGTTAATTATATCATAAGTATAACTACCTAACGACTAATAAACTTTATGAGGTTTTAAAGGCAACTGGTTACGAAATTGTAGGTTTACTGGTATTGAAGGTAATTAAATGGTTTTAACACTACTATGAAACTTACTCCTAAACCCCCTTAACATTAAAATTTACGTTGAAGAAAAATTAAGACTTTAACTTTGAGGTTTTTGTAAACGTGTTTTACCTAAATAATAAGTTAGTATTTTACGTTTTAGATTCCGTCACGGCTTTTCACAAAGTTAAGTTCCTTAAAACCATTACAACAAATGAGATGTAAAGGGTATTACGTATTTTGTGGATTAATACATACCTTAGGCTACCAAACGTATTAATTTACGACGTCTATATTAACTTTATTACGATAAAATTTTAAGCTAATATTAAGTCGATAGGAATTTAATGTAAATAGGTCCCCGCCAAGGCTTATTAACGTATTAGAAAGGTTGAAAGAGCTTACACCCTTTTACGAAAGGCTTACGATATTCTTACTCTAAGGTTTAAAAGTTTTATAAGTTCAAAAATACGTTTTTAAATAACAGTAAAGGACTTTAACAATTTTATCAAACCTATCGGCCTTATATTAACTTTATTAGTATTTGTAGCCTATCTACATATGATGACGTAATCGATATTATCGCTAAATATCCAAAACGCGTTATAATATATAGAAAAACCCTAAAACAATTAAGGAATGAATCGGGACATCGCTAAATTAACGACGCCCTTAATACTAGGAATGGACCGTTAATAAAAAATGTGCTATCCCTCCCCTTCTACGGTAAAGTCCTTACGTGGCAGGAGCCGGGCAAATATGATAGGCCGTACAAAATTTTAAACATTATCAAATTAAACATGGTCGTTAAAACTGTTAACAGTCCTATTATCTTTTGGACTATACAGGCTGAAACATATAAAAAACAAATTTAATACTAATGTTGACGACAAAGATAACCCTCAAGTCAAGCAGATTAGCTAATATAATCCTTTCAAACCGATCGTTAACAAGCTAATAAAACGTCGACAACGTAAAAAAAAACTAAAAATAAGGACGGTAATAAGGGCTACAAGAAGGGTAATGTATACATAATAACATGGGTATCTTGAAAGCAAAAGTCTAAAGAAAAACTTACCTTTAAGCTGTATATTAAAGGTATTATAAATATACTAGTTAAACCCTTTAAAGAGAGCGACTAAATGTAAATTAATGGCCTTTTTATATAAGCGTTTATTTGACTTGTACAGTTAATGCAATTTCAACGCTAAAAGTTTACTATTTTGAAATCGAGGATAATTTATAAGGTTAAAGATAAAGCCATGGACCGGACGCATAATAAGGCACGACTCATCATTCAAGTATACGGTAATAAAGGTAGAGATTCAAACCTGATTTAATTATTTATAATAAAAAATGAACTACCGTTTAATCTTGGCAATTATTACTAATTGAACTATTAATATAAGTAATTAACTTACACTTAATGGCCGGAATATAACGTAGATGTATATGTAATTTGACACAGATTTTTAGCGAATTATATTGTTAAAACTGCCAAAAAAGCCAAAAGATAAGTTTCTGGTTAGTACAGTAATATGTTATATTAAATATTTATACGTATTTACTGAAGTAAATGTTTATTCATTTATAACCTATTAGGCGCATTTTAAAATCATATTTATTAATTGCAAAAGGCAAATATTTCATTATAGTAATTATATCAACTAACGATACCCTTTGCCTCAAATACATTAGGTTTCTAGCGGAAAAATAACGTGTTATCAAAAGGTTAGTTTTTCGAAAAAATAAGCTTGTCAAAACATTAGCTAAAAGTATATAACTTAACTTCAATTAATTGTTAATCCGCATTTATAGTATTAAAACTAAAAGTGGTACTTATATTCATTTACATCAAATGGAGTAAATTACGAGCCTAACAACTATAGATAAAACCGGCGAATAAATTATAGAGATACTTAAATTAAAGGGCATGTAGGGCATATATTATTATGTTATGTCAACTGAAGATATCTTACAACCTATTCATTACGGCGTGAATATAATATCTATACAAATAAGACTTTATTAGTTCTCATAAAATGATTTAGTAGTAACTAGATTATTTGAAAAAAGAATTTAATATAGTTTCGATGAATTTAATGAAGGCGAAGTTAATAATGTTTACAGACGGGTAATTTGCTAATAATATTGACTGTTGGAATATCATTACATGCAGTACATTAGGTCAAATTTATTTACAATAACGGTGACTATATTGAACCTCAAGTTGAGTGTATTTCTTTGTAGAGACTTACCACATTAGGTGTAAGTCGAGTGCAGTACGCTGCACTTTACTCTAGGGCATGAGCCAAGCAATTGGCCATACAAATTACAGTGAAGACCGGCTAGTGGTCTGCCAAACCTAGAACAATACATCTACCATCTGACCACGCAATACTTTTGTTACTTCGAAGAATAACCGAATCGACAAAGTTACAACGTCTAAGGCCTACTAACATTGACCTTATATCGTGAATCCGATTCATTGTAATATTTGTCAACGATAAAAGGTTAAAAAGAAAATTTACAATTACATGAAACCATATATATTAGACATCTGTCACTAATAAACGCATAATATGAAACATACTAGTATAGGAAATATATAGTATAATAATGGGCTTTAACATCGGTATAATAACTAGAAGTATATTAATGATTATTACTAAGCGACTAAAGTTGCCTCCGATACTTATAATAATATATACAAATTTCTAAAGCCTTTACGAATAACTATTAAATATAGGTATAACTAATTAAAACCGTTTAATAATAAACGTAATAGCTTCAAAAAAGGTATACAAAACTCGGAAAATCGATAACTTTCGGTAAATTAACAATAAAGACAACTCTGTCGACGCTATAACTAAAGCTATACCGAATGGCGCTCTGAAAAGTTTTGTGGACAGTAATACGCCAACCGTACTAATCGAGAGCTATTCAAACTACCTGTTACATAACATAAAGGAATAAGGTTGCCTTAGTAAACTTAAAAACTACTAGGGGAATAACGTTAATAATAATGGTAGCACGAATAACAAATATAATAGAAAATACTAGCAAAAGGTACATAAGTGATAAAATACATAATACGTATAGGTTTGTCACAAAAGACCTATGTACGGAAGTTGAGAAACGGAGATTTCGAAAAGATAGAACAAAAGGAGTATAAAGAGCCTTGATTAATATTTTTTTTAGTATAGATTGATCGGAATTCATAGGGGTTTGACGTGTTGTTAAAATAGATATCAAAAAAGGATTTCAGAGGTTACCACCAATTAATAGCAAGCCATTCTAATGTACATGTACAAAATGAAAAGCTGACAGTATTTAAATAGTAGTCAAATGCAGTAAAGTCAAGTCAACTAAACTATCAGTTTGATTGATTGTACTTATTGCAAATTGGCTACAGTTTATGGGACTACACTGCAAGTACAATACAGTAGGTACCAACTTTAAAGTAGGGCACGGGCCAAAGCGTTTAGACATCGAAATTAGTGTACAGACCGAATAGTGGTCTGCCAAACATATAGCTTACAACTCACCCCACAAAAAAAAACAAATGTAGCACCAGTTACTTCGACCACAGTGATTTAAATCAACTACGTTGCAACGATGAAACCCTACCAACAGTTGATTCAAAAAAATAAACCTTTTCTTTAAAAAGCCGAAAAGAGATTCATTTTAAAACGATTTAAACTTAACTTTTTTTCCGAACCTCTTTTCGCTTAATAGAATCCCGACCGCAACACCTTTTTAAAAGCTGATTATTTTTACTATGTTTAAAATAACTGCCTACTTCAATGCAACAATTAGAGTAACCTACAACTAATAACCTATTACTTTCGCCGTTTATTACCTATAAAATATTAATACAACGTTTAGGATAAGGAATTACTTGGAATTATAAGCTATTTGGAAACGTACAATATGGAGCTTTGGGGTATAGCTCGCTTTTTTACTATTTTTACAAATTATAAAATCTTCATATACTTTATAACAATACAAAGACTTTCCGAACAATAGGTTCGTTAATTCCAATGAATCTTTCAATTTATGTTTAAACTAATTTACAATAAAGAGGCTAATTATATACCACCTAAAATATTGTTCCGAAAAAAATATAATATTCCTAAAGGTCTTTCCAACCTACGTTTCTTAGGCTGAGGACTTTAGCTTTTACGACCTAAATAAACCTTTTTTAAATAGTTACCGCGAGTGTATATCTCCCGGTTAACTATCGCTAGAGAATTTATCTCAAAACATTATTAAATTTTTACCAATATCGACCTCCAGAATAATTGGGACGCCGTTAATACCCGTGATATTACTTACCCTTACTTGATTGGTATAATATATATAGGCAACCGGAGTTTTCCTACTAATATTCGTATTAACGAAGATTAAATGCTCAAGGTTTTAATTTCAAAATATTTATTAAATAACGATATCATTTTACGATTTAATAATTATATTTCAATATCTGTTCAAAAGTCGTTTACTATTGCATTAATACAAATTACTTACAAATTACTTGTTATTAGCTATCTGAGTCGCAACCCTATTATCATTATCTTTTTCAAACGTACTTTGAACTCAAATTACATTATATAGTCCAGCGTTTTTACCGGAACTACAATATTTATAAACGTATGATGTATTCAAAATATCGGCGGAATTTTCTTTCAACCCGTTACCAGTTTTCAAAACAACGTTAAAACAAACTTTTCATGGAATTTATAATCGACTTCCTATAAAAACATGTTAGCAACCTATATTAATTTATGTTAATTACGGATTATTTAAATAAAGTTATTATATTCGAGGTTATAACCATTACAAACAATGAAGTTTACGTAAAACAATTTTAAAATTACTATTAACGGTATCACGGATTTCCCTGCATAATTATTTATAATCGATATTTAAATTAAAACAATGGTTTTTAAAAATTCTTTTACTACTCCAAGGGTAAAAAATCACACTTCAATACCGATTTTTATCCCGAAACAAACGATATTACCCAACGCATGAACTAAGGAATCCTAATATACCTATATTCTTTCGTTATATACACTTAATTTCACTAAAAGCGTTTATTACTAGGTTACCCATTAGCTTAAAATAATAAAAATACAATTACTATTGGTATAAACCCGTGTTTCATAACCTACAATCATTACGTCGACTTTATTTAGCTTATATAACGTTTACCAGTCCTAATTATGGAGTTACTCACAGAATCCAAGGATTGAGTTTAACCTATATTTAATGGCATCCAATTTATATAAACTATAATAACAACCTTGCAACAATGCATAAAAATGCCGCTAATGAATAATACTCCCCCTTAAAAAATCCGCGTCGATAATAACATCTAGATTTTTCTTAAAAGTTAAAAGCTAAATAGTTTTTCAAAAATCCAAATTGACTTTATGAGAAATATCTCATCACGCGTATTATCGATTCCTATATTATCGAATTTAACTTTTAGGGATGAAAATATTCCCGGTTTTATATAAAGTAACTTATCCAAGCTATTTCTAACCCGCTCTCAAACCAATGAACCCGCGACTTTTCACCATTAACCATTGATATTATAAATAATGACGGCGAAATGAAACCGGAATACCGCGTCGAAAGTGTTTTGTAAACCCGCAATAAACTCCAAGTAAACCGCTCCTGACTTAACAAGCCCTCGAAACGACAAGTATTAATTAAATGGGTAGGTTACATATACATAACTTGAAATCCTTTTTCGAACTTGTCTAACACTGCGTCCCTCAACTCTTTCAAATTAAGGTATAAGTTAGCTAAATGAAATGATAAGCCTTTCCACTGATTTCGAAAACACGCTTAAAATATTACATTTTAAATGATTAAACGGCGTAAAATCCGCTATTTCACGAACATCAAATGTGAACTTAATTTATATTGAATATATCATGAAAACTACTCAAATATATTGTCGTATTCGTTATTATAAAAACCCATGCCAAACAATTCTTTACGTATTTCTACCTAGTTACCTAATTTAATATTAATACTACCTTACTTGCCATCAATATGTTTCGAAGATTCGACTAGCTATTTCATCACCCTTAGTTGCGCTCTTGACTCATTTATTAACTGCGATACCTATATTTACTTCTAAAATATTCACTCATCCGAAAACTACATTCTTTTTTTAAAAATTACACAGCCCGTAAGCCATAGAAACGGATAAGAGTAAAAGGTATTAAACTTTCCCTATGATACGTATCGACTTTCTTATATGTTGCTCAACTAACTCTTAATACTTTTTTGATGGTGACAGCCTACGTTTATATATTATTTAGTCGCTCGTTACCACTTAAGGAACGGATTATAACTAAATAATATATTACCATCGTAAATATCGAAACGAAAATAATTTTTAAATGAGTTTTTATGGCTTTATTTATATTCAGGTAGAAATTTAAGGAAGTATACATATAAATAACCCTACGACCTATCGCTCCAACGAAAAAAGGGCGATAATGAACACCCGTATTTAGCTGTTCGTTAACAATTTCCTAAGATTTACACGAGTTTAACTTACCTTCGGTCTCCTAAGAAAACCTTTTAAAGTCATGAATCATCCTACATATATATTTGAAATATATTTATTGGCGCGTCCCATTAGGGTACATATTAATAATACGATAGGTAAGGAACTACACTCTCTTTAACAAGGACTAAACGACTCCCAATAAGGTATACTTACGTTTTTAATCGATCGATTGACGACAACAACCACTTCTAAATTTATTTTAAAGACCGTTAACGAAAATAATCATAAAAATATTTTTTTCGATGAAGGAAACATAATGTGAAGGCACTGCTTATGAATATGTTAGTGCAATATTTGTTTAAAAGGGTAGCTATAAATACGAAATTTTACATTTTTAAAAGATGAGCCTATAAAACTATATATAAAAAGAGCGGTAATAGTGCCTTTTATGTGGTACCCAGTCATTCGATAGCCTATTACCTTTTACATGATATTACGACATTACAAACCATTCCAGAACCGCTATTTAGCATCTACTATACCTTTTGTTTTGCCAAAACCATTTACAACCTTCTTTACTATACTATAAAGGGGGTGGGKGGGGGGGGGGGTAAGCCGAAAGGTAATGTTATAAGCTGGTACCTAAACTAATAGTCACCAGGAATCTAGCCCTAGTGATTGCCATTCACGCTCCTACAATGCTCTAAAGCCGCTTAAAAGCCGCACGGAAGCATACCCTCACCCGTCATGTAACCGGGTTACTCTTCTTTTTACAACTCTATAATAACTCTTTAGCAGGGGTTTCTCCTTTCTTCTACATCAAGGATTATAAAAATTATCCAACCACCTTGATATAAATCTCTGGATCCAGTCCTATCACATAATAATCGACGTAATAATACTTTGTAAAGTCGAAGAAAACAGGGAAATCAAGAAGTTCAGATAAATGAATAACAAAGATAACTTAGCAAATGACATAACGAAATTGTTACCAAATAAAGCCTTGATAAGGTTTATGGACAATAATGAGATAGTAATACGTATAAAGGGAAATGTTAAAAGGCCATTTGATAAAATGAAATTACATAACGAGTAGGGAAGGAAGCAGAAGTGATCTAACAAATTAGAAAACTGCTAGGGAATTGAGGAAAGTAACGTAATTCATTAGTATAATCAAGTTGGTTAATTAAACGGCACGCTTAAGTTTGAGGTATATATAAGTCTATAGCAAAAAATTGAATACGGAATTTGATGAAGTCGATACTCACAACCGTGGGGCAAAGGAATATAATTAAAGTCAATTTAGGTATTAAATACGTTGAAATTAATATAGGTTTAACTGGCGGACGATAAGGAACCTTAGTAGCTACCGAAAATAAGTGGTCGTGTTGGTAGGGATTTAGACGTTGCAAAGTTGTCGATTCAATTGGTCGAAGTAACAATAGTATTGCAATAGTTAGATGATAGATATCTTGTTCTAGATTTGGCAGACCGTTAGCCGGTTTATACAGCAATTTGTATGACCAACTTCTTAGCCCGTACTCTAGTTTGAAGTGGGCGTATACTATACTTAACTTGCAGCTAATATAGTAGGACTACAAAATAATACACTCAATTTTGGATTAGTATAGTTAACTTTACTGTAAGTAAAATTGACTTATTATACTGCAATTACTACTGTTTCAATACTGGAAGCTTTTTTTTTGTGCGCGTACGTCAGTGTAGTCGACCAATTTTTCCCGGTTACCACTAAATTACATCCTAGTTAACTGGTCAGACTCCTGTTGATTCCAGTTCAATTTTACACACAAATTGGCTTCAATTACCTTTATTTACCCCATAGCTCCAAGTCTCGACTTCACTTAAATTAGCCATAATTACCTTTATTTGCCTTATAGCTTCGAGTTTCGATTTTACCAACTCCTGTACATAAGGTTTTCGCTACAAACTTGTGTGTATTAGCCTATTACCGCTATTGGCTATCTTAACATATATAGGTTAAGCCATCTGATACTTTAGTTAACTTACATGAGTTAACTAACCTATTACTACTATTACTACTACTATCTATCTTAATCAACGTGAGTTAAACTACCTATAAATCTTATTTAACCTATATACGCTAATTAGCCCACTGTTACCCTAAATTTAACCGTGCTATTTCAAGAAGTCGTTATTAATGACTTTGTTTCTTTAGTAATCTTTCAATTTGTTAGTATATCCCTATTCTTTGGCACGAAATTTGGCTTTAACTAGTGGCCTATTAACGTAGCCTTCGATGTGTATACTAAGCCTATTACTGTTCACAAACATATTAAAGACCTTATTCGGCGACGTTTTTATTATAGTATTATTGAGATTTCCTTTGTCATTGATCTATCGCAACTCTTTAATCTGTCTATCTTTATAAGCTTTGTAAATTACTATTACATCGATTATCAGGCGTTTTTTGCTGGTGGTTCCGAGCTTTAAAGGGTATTCAAATAGATTATTCGAATCGGTATATATTACTATCGTGATAAATGGAATCTTTAGTTGTCTAATGACAACATTAAGTGTTTTCTACAGTGTTATGCCCATATCGAAGCCGGCCATTATATCGTAGATCTTTAAAGTTAGTACGTTTTGTGTAATCATTTTGTATTTGATAGAGCTTTAATGGATTAGGTTTTCAGTAATTTTAAACTAGTTCTTTTATTTGTTTTCATTAACAAGGGTTATTAAAAAGTCGATTTGTAACGAAAAGTTTATATTGTTTGTGAAGAAACCGTTGGTAAAGATTATTAACTTGGACCTCAACAAATTAATTGAGATTATATTTATCCCTCGATTTAGGTTCCGCATCTTCCATTCCAGCCTCGCATTTAGTCGATTAAAGTCTTTATCTATTGAATCTTGTGTTTTCATCGCACTTAATAGGTTCCAAGAGGCTCCTGGTTGGTATAAGATGGTTATATAACTGTTACAGGCGAGTTATTCCAAATACCGTTAAGCCTTAGACACGTTAATTCTGTTCATTGTAGCTAAGTTAACTTTCTGGTCTTTTTGGCGAAAATCAATACTAGTATTAATTCTAAGTATACGGATTAACAATTCGTTAAAGTTAAGTTAGTTGTTTTTTGTTAAAGTTTCGATTAGTTTGTAATTTCAGAATTTTGAGTTTTTAATTGCCTTCTGTTCCGATTTTATAAAACCAATCGTTTTAACGAAAATAGTATCGTTAGTTCACATTGTTATAGTCCAACTTACAGGGGTATGTCAAATTATTGCCAAATGGTATTAACAATTAAGGAAGACTAGAAAAGCTTGCAGAGGTTCTTCGTGCAAGACTTATGTGTATAGTCCGTGCATATTTCATTACGTGCCCTTATACGTGATGTTTGTGGATCGTGTTTGGACCGCATCCAGGCCGGATACTGTGAATCACGGTATGTACATAATTATGTAACTTATAAACTTGATATTCAGTAACCTAAATCTATAATATATCCCCCCCTTTATTAAAAAGCCTTCAAAACTACGTTATCCTACCGGCTGAAAAATAAATACGGACTGTGTCCATACGGGGCGTGGATTAGGCGTGAGTCGAGCGCGAGTTATGTAATGTTATCGCTTAGCTATAGCCGCGCCTTATAATATTATAAATAGGTCATATACTTATCGATATTAGGCCATTCACGTATATAAAAACGGCCCTTATTATAACTCGCAATCCCTTTTTTTCTTTCTTTTTTTCCTTCGTTCATCCGCTATTTTTTCCTGTTTTCCATTAAGTTCTCTCAAATTAACCTAAATTTAATTTATTTCTTTTGATATTCATTATAATCTATGTCTTTTTAAAAGCTAATACCTTTTAGGTTTTATTATAACTTTAATCTTTTTAATAACGTTTCCTTTACTAACCGCCTCATTCCTTTAATATTACCAACGTTTTTAATAGTCTTAGTATAAGTTACGTTATCGTTAGCGCTCCTAATAATGGTAATTAACTACTGTATAAGGTATATAGTTCATCTCTATCCTAAAGCCCTTGTTACCAACTACATCGCATAGCCCTTTCGCGTTATAGGGTACTTTTTCGTATTTAATAATAATAATAATAGGGGTAAACCTCCCCCCTTATAAGTAGGGAATGTTTATATATTTTGTATGAACCGTTTACTGAATTTAAAGATACCCTTAATTTACGTTTGTATTTACCTCTTTCAAGGTATTACGTTTGCTGTAAGGTATATAATGGAGTAAATTTTAAAATTTATTTTATGGGAAACGCGAATACGTATAGCGCCCTTTTGTAATGCGTTTCGAAATATACTTACTAATAGTTTCCCCTAGCTTATGCTTTTAATCACGATAACGTATCATAGCTTTCCAGGGTAACGTTTATATATTATCTTTTACCTATAAATGCTTTAGTAACCTCTCGTGTTATAAGTTCGTTTTTATTTTGATCTTTTTCGAATTAATTAATTAATTCGTTCGACTTCGCGATATCGTTCGTACGTAAGGCGTCCCAACTATCTCGGCTGTATGGATTACGACGCCTTAATCTATATGCCTCCGCTCCGCTTTTTTTCTCGTTCCGTCGTCGCCTAGAATACTCCCATCCCTATTTCCCGCCGTTTGTAATCGTATATCGTCCGTTAACCACGCTCTAACTCGTAATGTTTTCATCCCAGTCTCTATTAATACTCGTCGCAAGCCCTTTAATAATTTTGCTTCAAGCGGCTAAAATAAAATGGCTACTTAAGTTATATACCTTATGAACATTATTCGTTACGGTTTACAAAATATAACGAATAATGTTCAATTCTTAATCGTAAAAGACTTTTATTTTTATTCGTATCCTATTCGCTAATTTATATAAAAACGGGTTGACCTAATTAATACAGAGCGTATTAATAACCGCATTTACATTAAACTCTTAGTTTAGACATAAACCGATGTATTGTGGTCTTTTGTAAACCGCTTAAAGCACCGCTCGCCCCGCTCCGCCCCGCGTTATCCGCCTTTGTTGACCTCTCCCAACGCCCGCCTCACCTCTTGCCATCCACCCCTGTCAGCGTCTATCAACGCCCAGGGCCAAATAAAATGAAGGACTTAACGCCACTGACGCTTCCACTCCGAAAAGCGAAAGAACAATAATAATATCCTAAAGGTAAAATCAAATAGGTTTTTGATAAGAACCGCTTCGTAGTCAGATCATTATCCAAAAAACGGGTAATATATACACGGCTTCATATATTGTATTATAGTATAATAATAATGGGATTTCTTCATTTTTCATCACTAATATATTTATTTTGGGGAGAAAACAATTTATTCGATGTAAACTTCGTAGGTTATATCTAACGCTGATGTTAAAATGCCGGGTCGTTATAAAATTATACACCCTTTTATTCAGATTGAAATTTATTGAAAATCGTAATATTCCTGTAATTTTCCGGTAAATTCTATTCAAATTATCGGATGACTTTTACGTCATTAATATATAACGAATATTATCACCCCACACTTTTATAAATAAAATATCCTAGACTTTAAATTCCTCTTATATATTATCATACGTATCGTTTATGATAAAGATGAGGTTGGTGCGAGTATTCAATAAAACTTATAAGAGAAAAGGGTTTATAACCTTGTATTGAACATAATTTACGAAAAATGAAGGGTATTTATAAAGAATATCCAAAACAATATTTAACAGATTTAAAACGGTTACTATATATTATTAATTGTAAAATTAGTCTAGGTTTTTACTTATGGAATTGGTTTTAATGTTATGCAGATTAAATTAAATTTAATCAATATTTTTATATCATTTCTTTTTGAATAGCAATCAAATACAGTAAAGTTAAGTCCACTTTATTCGCAGTAAAGTTAATTGTACTGACTGCAAAATTGGCTACAGTTTGTGGGACTGCACTGCAAGTGCAGTGCAGTAGGCGTCCACTTCAAAATGAGGCATAGGTCAAAGCATTTGGCCATACAAATTAGTGTGCAGGCCGGCTAGAGGTCTGCCAAACTTAAAACTTACACACCAATCAACAATATCAATGTAGTATCAATTACTTCAACCACAGTGATTCGAATCGACTACGTTGCAACGATAAAGGCCTATCAACACTGATTAGTAATTACTAGGTTAATCATAGATTAACTAAGTAGAAGAAGAAGCTACTTTCCGGTTGTTAAGATTTATGTTATTACTAAGGTAAAGGAAAGATTCTTACAAAGAGCCTTTATTAGTATTACGTTAGTCCACAACTGCAGGAAAACAAAAAAGAATTTTTGGGTTACGTTAGTCTACAACGGCAATCTGGAAGTAAGCGACGGTATCGCTACTGAAAAATAACAAGAAATCTTTATTGATCCTTTTTAAAAACGTTAAGATTAACTGTCAGAAGTCTCAAAGTTAGGCAAGTTATCAAACGGTTAAGTTAATACTACTATAGGTATTACTACTACAAGAACAACGACTAAGTCTTCACATCAAATAACCTTTACTACCAATAAACGACCTTTGACCTTACTCTTTATACTAAGCCTTTATATCTATTTTACTCTTTTTTCACTTTCCACGCTACTTTAATCGTTAAGTTCGCTGCTTTGAGCTAAAAACACTAAGTCACACTAAAAAAGCCACGTTGCGTAACCTCATACCAAATCGCCAAGTTACTAGGTTCCCATGCGATTTAACGGCAAAACACTAAGTTCTTATATCCAAGATCACCGAGTCCCTCACCCTATACGATCTACACGCCCTATACGTTATATACAAGCCAAAATGTCACGATAGCTACTATAAATCCTTACTTTTAGGCTCTTACCAACCTTACCTGGGAAAAAGCAATTAAAAACCTCGGAACAGCTTTCGTTAAGCAATACAATCACGACCTTTAGAAAGACAACGTCGATCAAAACTTAACCGAAAAGAACTTAACTAATATCGTCAGCTGTTTTATCTTAAAATACGATACTGAGGGAAACCCTAAAAAAGTATTTTATAAGTTCTGTAAATTTTTCGGCGACTAAACAATTAATATGTAAAAGGAAACCTAAAAGGCTGTCAAGTCTAAACTAAAGGTTAAATTTGAACGCCGAGTAATCTTCTTGTTAATGGAAAACGTTATTAAGTTAACAAAAATACTTTTCGAAATAACTAAACTTAAAAAATATTTTTAAGACTCGCGACCTAAAGGAAAAAACAGTGCTAATAAGCCTTGACACCCTTATACGCAATCCATAGAACCTCCTATTTACTTTAAGTTAAGTCCAACCTCTTCATGTGCTTGCAATAAGGAACCTGTTAACTTACTCGGTAGTTTAATACCTCTACATAATAATACGGAATACGCCTTTAACAACGGAAAAACACGTAAAGAAGTGACTGCTCACTCGGTTAAAGGTATTGATATTAGCGCCTTACATAAATTAAATAAATAGAAACCTCGACGGATCCCTTAATACTAAGAGGAATATCACCAAGTTCCCCGCGATAGAAACCCTTAAACCCACTTCCCCCAAGCTCCTTAACACTTCCAGTTTTAGCAGCCAAATCAAACAAAGACCGGCTGTACGCGCGAGCCTATTATAAGCACGTCTACTGGATTTTTCTCTTCAAACTTGGCCAAAGGTAACTATCCGGTCTACTAATATTAATAATAACCTTAGTTTTTTCTCCACTTAAAAAATATAAAGAGCTTTTACAATTAATATATTAACCTTCCCCCTTAACGCGTTATCATAGTGGATAAGGACTATATGGCAATCACTATATTCGTTAAAATTTAAGGGAAAAAAGAGAAGTATAACGGTAAGCCATATAACCTACTCAACGTCAAATTACATCCATTTTTCAATGTCTGCCACCAAATAGGAGTTAAGTTACCAGGTTTCTACTCGTAATTTCCCAGTATCCTTACCGTTTAGACTAAGGATTACTACCTCCGGTACCTAATTCCACGAAATCTATAATGGCCTAAAAGACCACTTGAAGTACAATGTAAATCTTACACAGTATTATACCGACTAAAATATTATTAAGTAAATCTACATATTAAATTATAATGAAAGTCGGAAAGTAAGATAACCCTCCTTAATCAGATATTTAACAAGCCAATACTTTACCAATAAGCAATAAAAAACGTAAAAGCTAGCGAATAAACCTTATATTAATAGGCTCAGAAAGTAGTTACAGGCAATGAAGAGCTTGAATACGCCTTTTAATACCCCGATATCACTTGCGAAGGGTTTTTTAACCAACTGAATTCCTCATTGGCAACTGTAACTACTTGAGTTTCCGGATTAACTAGTATATACCCTGAAGCTCCAGGCTTCAATAACGGAAAAAAAAACCTCTACATTCGTACTACATTAATCAACAGTATGAAAGGCTCGGTCAGTACGGTTAACGAAAGGTCTGGACCTTTATCTACGAAAAAGGGTATTTATCTTCCTTAAGGTTTTTAAGTTGGTCAAATAAATTTACCTTAAACGTAATTTTTTTTTTAGATTTTTGGTAATAAAAATTACTAGTTAACTCGTTATATTGTCGTCGAACATAAAGCAAAACAGGTAATGTATTACAACTAATTCTCCTTAACTTCCAAAGAGAATTACATTGAATACGTTATATAATTGAAAGAAAATAAAAATAAAGAGAAGGAAAATAAATTAAAAGCCATTGGCTGACACAAAAATACTGGTATTAACACCGTCATTAGCCTGAAATCAACGTAATACTAGCCGATTTCGCCTTTTTATATCGCCTTACAAGTAGAAACCCTTATCGCCAATATAACGAAAAAACTTAGTCCCTACATATCTCTTTACTATCTAAAACCTTTATATAAAATAAGTTCTTTAGGGGATTACACCGGATACGGGGGCGACACAGTACTTAACAGGAGGTTATTCGAAATATATCGTGTTATGAAGGAATATTAATATAGCTACAAAACTTGACTATACGGATGTTAAAAAAGCTAAGGTTAACTTTAACCTCAGAATAAAGCTATCTTTATTAGGATTAACGACAGTTAAGATTATTATTAGCTTTATTGTTTTTTATATATTGAAATCCCCTGCTCCCTTCCTTTTTTATCTGAAAGATATAAAAACCCTCGGCATTAATGTTAACGTTTAAACTAACGAATTAATATAAGTTAAAGCCGGTAAATAGTTTCCATTTAACCTTAAGTAGGGGCACCTCTAATTTTATCTTTAAAGGCTAAAGGTAATAATGTTAAACTTAACAAAGGCGAAAATTTGTTAACTATATTGTAGGTTTAACTACCCGGTAACTAACAAGCTTTATAAAGTCTTAAAGGCAATTAGCTACGAAGATATGGACTTGTTAACGTTAAAAGTAGTCGAACGGCTTTACTACCATTGATAAATACATTTCCAAGTCCCCTTACGGTTTAAGTTTACGTAAAAAAAAGATTATGATTTTAATTCGAAAGTTTTCGTAAACCTATTTTATCTAAACGATAAATTAATATTATACGTTATAAACTCTGCCATGGCCTTTTACGATGCTAAGTTCTTTAAAATCATTACAGTAAAGGAAACATAAAAGGTACTACGTACTTTATAAATTAATACGTAGCTTAAACCTCTGGACGTGTTGGTTTACAATTCTGGTACTAACTTCATTACGATAAAGTTTCAAATTAATACAAAGTTGATAGGGATTTAATGTAAACATGTTCCCGTTAAATTTTATTAAGGTATTGGTAAGGTCGAAAGGGTATACGATTTTTTACATAAAGCCTACGATATACTTATACTGGAAATCGAAAGCTTTACAAATTAAAAAACATGGCTTTAAATAGAGATAAAAGGTTTTAATGATACTATTAATCCTAACGGACTTATACCAACTTTACTGGTATTTAGGACCTACTTATATATAACAATTAAGTTACCACCCTCGTCAAGTATTCAGAAATGTGTTATAGTATATAACAAAGCCTTAAAGCTGAAAAAGGAATCGGTACGCCGTTAAGTCAATAATTCCCTTAATACTAGTAACAGACCTTTAATAATGAACGTATTATTACTCCCCCTTTAAAGTGAAGTTTTTACGTAACGCGAGCTAGGAAAATAAGATGGACCATATAAGATCTTAAGTATTACTAACTTAAATATAATGGTTAAAATTGCTAACGGCTCCGTAACTTTCTAAGCTATATAGGTTAAACCGTACCAAAAACCCTTCGGGCTTCCTAAATCTAATAAAGGTCTTGACGTCGATAATATCCGAACAGAAAGAATTAACCAATATGACCTCCCGAAGCCAATTATTGATAAGCTAATAGAATACTGACGGCGTAAATAACTACCTAAAAGGAGGGTAAATATTTAAAGAGGAGGATGACGATAGAGATTATAGGCTCGGAAGGGTATATATAACAACATGAGTATTTTTAAAAAAGAAGTTGAATGGAAAACTTACCTTTCAGCTACATGTTAAAGGTATTATTAATATAACAAGCAAATCATTTTAAAATAAGTGACTAAATAGAAATTGACGGCTTTTTGTTACGGGGGGTTATATAATTTGTACCGTTAACATAGTTCAAAGGCTAAAACTTCACTATCTTTAAATTGAGAATAATTTATAAGGTTAATGGTAAAACCACGGACCGGATATACGAAAAGCTACAGATGATTATTTCAGGATATGGTTATAAAAGTGAGTATTTAATACTTACCCAATCGCTTATAATTTGAAAAATTAGCTAACGTTTAATTGTTATTATTATTACCAGTTTGACTTTTAGCGCAAAAGGTTAGTTTATACTTAATGGCCGGGATATTAACTAATAATATACGTAGTTTGCCATATATTTATAACGGATTGTACTGTTGGAGCTGTTAAAAAAACTAAGGGACAAGTTTCCAACTAACATAATGATACATTGTATTAGGCCTTTATACAGAATGTCCGAGGTAGACGTCTACTAGTTCCTAACATACCAAGCGTACTTTAGAAACAGGCTTAATATAAAGACTTTTACTTTTAATCCGAGCCAATTAATTATTAAGGGTAAAAACTTTGGTATCTTAGGTATACAGACAAACGATACCCTTTTTCTCGGCGATGTTAGTTTTATGGCGGCGAAACAGCGTATTATCGAAAAGTTAGGCCTTTAAAAGTGTAAGCCTATCGAAACGTTAGCCGAAAACATACAATTAAACTTTAATAAATCGTCACTTCATATTTATAGTATTAAGGCTAAAAACGACGCTCATATTAGCCTACGCCAAAAAGGGTAAGCCATAAACCTAACGATTATCAATAAAACCAACGAGGTAGAATTACAAAGATATTTGAAATAAAAGGCTTGTATGGTTTATATAGTTACGTTATATTAACCGGAAGTATCGTACGACTTTTTCATTATAATACAGGTATAAACCTTTTAAAAAAGAAACTTTGACAAGTGAAATAAGAGGATTTAATGGTAAATAAACCATATAAAAATGAATTAATATAGTTTTTGTAAATTTAATAATGACGAAGTTAATAATCTTTACGAACGGGTTATTTTCTATCAATACTAATCTTACATCGTAAATCGATTCCTCATAATAATTGTCAAGGAAAATAGGTTTAAGGATCAATTTAAGATTACCGGAAACCTTATATACTAGATATTTATTAAGTACAAACACGTAACCTGGAGTATATGAAACTCGGAAATTTACAGCATAATAACAAACTTTAATATTAGTATAGTAACTAACGGCATATTAATAATTGTTGCCAAATAGTTAAGACTATTACCAATACATGTGGTAGTTTATAAAAAATTCTGAAGCCTTTACGAATACGTATTAAAGTTGGGCGTGACTAATGAAAAACGTCTAATAATAAACGTAATAACATTAAGGGAAGTATACGAAACCCGTAAAATCAATAAGTTCCGGTAAATCAACGGTAAAGATAACCCTACCGATGCTATAACCAAGGCTACCCCTAACGGGGCCTTCAAAAGGTTTATGGATAGCAATATGTTAACTATATAGATTAAGAGATAGATGGATTGTTTGGCATATAACGTAAAGAAACAGGGTTTCTTTGGAAAACTGGAAGACCTCTAGGGCAATAGTAACGATAGCAGCAGTTTGACCTACTGGCAAAAGTACACAAGTAGTGTGTTATGACCCAAGAACATCGGAGGGTCAAAAAACAAGCCAGTATGAGGCTAAGCCACTAAGAACCTGATGTCCAATACATCAGGTGGAGATATCTCTTATGTCAGAAACCTTAGGGTTAGGGTTACGCACTAAGGATCATTGAGATCATGTTTCGATTCAACATGATCTAGCACTAAAGGCGTATGAAGGATTAAGGATATAAGGATACAGTCAGCACCACATAGATAGTATTTCCTTCATAGCTCTTCAGTTGTCAATCTAAGTATTCAGTCTTAGTATATTCTGAATAGCCTCACGGCTTTTGATCATTACTTGCATGGTTGCGATATTGTTCACTTAGCACCTCTGCTATCTTCTTGATAACATAAATCCTCTGACACCTTCTATATACTCACGGGTATTTAGTGTGATCATTACATGATGGTGTACCTAATTTTCATAGTTTTTGACGAAAAATCTATATACGGGAAATGAGGAATAGAGGTCTTAAAAAGGTGGAGTAAAAGAGCCACGAAAGGCCGTAATTAATGTTAATTTCAGTACAGATTAATTAGAATTGATAGGGTTTCAGCTTGTTGTTGGAACGCAGATTAAGGATAGATTTCAAAGGTTTCCACCAATTGATGGCAAGCCACGTTGGCGTATAGGCACAAAACAAAAAGCCGCCAGTATTAGAATAGTAGTTAAATTCAGTACAGCCAAGTTAACTTTACTTGCAGTAAAGTTGATTGTACTGACTGCAAAATTGGCTGCAGTTTGTAGAACTACACTGCAAGTGTAGTGCAGTAGGTGCTCACTTCAAAGTGGGGCATAAGCCAAAGCGTTTAGCCATACAAATTAGTGTGTAGACCAGCTAGCAATCTGCCAAACTTAGAACTTACACACCAATCAACAATATCAACGCAGCATCAGTTACTTCGATTACAGTGATTCGAATCAACTATATTGCAACGATAAAGGCCTACCAACAGTTTCGCCTAATGTCGTCGATAGTTTATAATTTTCTCTATTTGTCAATAAATATATATTCTAACCTCCCCAACTAATTTAACACCCTTATATAGGTTTACTCATCACGTAAGGATTCGTTTTACCAAATTAGTTATTAATTTCGTATCTCTATTTACCTTAAGAATAAAACATATTTCATATCTATAAATTAACCGATTCATATTAAACCCAATAACTGTTGACTTTCGGTTATTTCATACAAATGAATAAGTCAAACATATAATATTTAATTAAATTACGAAAAAACACCGACACTTCATAGATAGTTTTTAACATTTCAATTCATCCGCTCGATATTACCATTCGTTTAAGGGTAATATATAGTTGATCAAAATTACTTAGATTTTAACCGAAAATATAAGGTTATTTAAGAGGTATTTACTGAATTCGAACTGAGATCATTAATAATAGATATAGAAAATTCATAAAATCGTTACTATATATCTCGAAAACGTTCTGCATATGCTTTAACAGTTATATATAATATTACTTTTCATTAAACGAATTGGGAAAATTGATTCATAAAAACCAATAAATATCGCGGGTTATTAATAATAACTGGTAAGTTTATTATAAAGTCGACTGAAATTTAGGATTAATAACGATTTAAGATTGGAAGTGATTGGGGGAAGCCTTATCGTAAGGTACGATAAGGTTTTATACTGTTAAATAATGTATATACTCTATATAAGCATCTAATATTAACGATTTTCTCTTGTTACCAATAGTTTCGTTGTTTAATCTGGAATAAAATAGTTTCCTAATATATTTTATAATAAACGAGTTGTATATTTAATATAAAATTGTTGTTGTTAATGATTCCCAATTCTGCAACTATAAAAGGCCCTAATAACCTAACATACTCATTAGGTCAAAACTATAATCCGTAATTAATATTGAATATTTTACTCCAATTGTTAAAAGTTTCATGTTTTTGGTAATTGTTAATAAACGTATTATATATAATAGGTAATTTATTGCATCTTTATTTTATAACTTCTTTAAAATACCCGACTTGAAAATAAGATGATTATCCAATGTTACCAAAGTCGATGGTGTTAATATAAACTAGATTCGAAACGATGTCATAATTGTCGAAGTCTTATTATCTTCTTTCTCACCTTCTAAGTGTGTATTATTATGATTTAGTAGCTTAATCTCCGTTTCACCCAATTTATTTGTATATTCTATTATAATATACGTTCTCATGATACATAAGTTTAGCGTTACCATATTTGATATAGTTATGATAATATATTCAAAGATTTATATACGACGTTTGTTAACCAGTATTTAATTTTGTAATTTATAATTTAATACATTAGGATGAAAACTTTAAATTACAGACCTATAACGTAAGTAATATTGGAATTCGAATAACCCTAACCCTATAAATAATCTTTTTTATTCGATTAAAACTTTATTCAAATAACTAAAGTCTCTGAAAATATATTTAATATAATCGAAAACCCCATATAATCGAAAAATCTATTTACATTATACATATCTTTGTTTCTCCCAGTTTCGAAATACATAATGATGAATCACTTGATAGACGACGTATAACATCTTTACACATCAAAAACATATACCGGCGTTTCCAAATCCACATTTTATTTGGATTCAATGTAAATTAGATTGTTTAACGTATTGTCCCCTAATTGAAAATAAATCTATCGAACTATAGTTAATTTTATCTTTTTCGGCCGTTTTTCAATGTTAGAAATCTAACTCGAATGATTGTGAAGTCGGCTTCAAGTTAATGAAATTTAATAATGACTTAGGCGAAATCGAAAGTGAAAAAATATGAAGCGGTCGGGTTAAAAACGGAAATCAATTAAACGGGTTGTAATATTTGCTTGAATCTATACACGATATAACCTACGATATCTTAGAACAAGATAAGGTATACTAAGTAGATACCAAATGTTATTAACAATTAAGGTACTAAGGAAGATTAGAAAAGCTTGTCAAGATCCTTTGTGCCGGACTTATGTGTATGGTTTATATACGGTCCGTTACGTACCCTTGCACGTAATATCCGCGGACTACGTCCGGACCACGTCTGGGCTAAGTACTATAAATCCCATTATATTCACATTCACATAACCTGTAGACTTAATACCCAGTAGCTTGAGTCCATAACATACATAAGTATTAAGCCGAAGTTTTTTTTTTTTTTTTTTATTACTAGTAAATACGGTTCGTATATTAAAGACTTCAAATATAGTTGTGATTTAAATTGCGATTAATAGGTTATGAACTAATGGATGACTGTTTTAGATAATCCGTATAATAGTTTCATATATCGTATTAATGTCCTTGGAGTGTACTTATCACATAGTTTCTATAATAGTTCCAGTCATATAATCTGTTATAAATCGGTCATTGTGTACGTTTGAGTTATATCACGGCAATCAAGAGTGAATTTACCTTTGGTTTTAGTAGAAAAACTTATTGCCAAAGCGATTATGTAAGGATTCAGTCCTTGCTTTTATTACTGTATCCTTAAACTATTAAACGTAACTTTTTGTACAGCTGCTCCATAGTTTTTCCTATAACCTTGTCTATAATAATTAACTTAAAAATGGTAATATTCGGGTCGTCGAGAATAAATTCGGCTTTGAGTACGAATTATATAACTTCTCGAGTTAGGGGTCCGTTAATTTCGACTCTAGTACTTTTTTTCTAAAGCTTTGCCGAAGTTTTTGATAATTTCTTATACCATGAGCTTTATAGTTAAGTTTTAATAGTTCTTTTATTTCTCATTTACCCCAGTAGTATTGTAAATACCACCCGGTGTGTATTCTTTATTTTCAACGTTTCTTTTCTTTAGCAGTCGTTTGAGTCAGCGGAGTTTTATTAGATTATCTATAGCAATAGGAGGATGATCATGCTAGTTTATTAGTTTAGTTTGGAGGTCTTTATCGTTATCGTTAGTTGCTCTGATATAATGTTTAACCTGGATAGTGTGAAATGTTGTAAAGTTGTTAGCAGTTTTAACAACTACTTTAAGGTTAGCAATAATTAAGATCTTATACAGGTTATCCTATTTTCCTAGCTCCCACCATACAAGTACTTTACTTTATAATGGCGAAACAAACCCGTTGATTATTGTAAAGCTGTTTTTGATATTAAAGGTATTATTAACTTAACGCTGTGCTTATTACTTTCATAATTATTCTAATACTTTATTGTAGGCTATAACTCTATTTCAAATACTTCATAATGATGTAGATTTACCAATCAGGCGGTGGTACGATTTAAAGACTAGTAGCGTTGGTATCAGGTTGTTAGGGCTTACAGTGTTATTTAAACCTTTTACCTCTATTTAAAAACGTGCTTCATAGTCTGTAAAACTTTCAATCTCTAGTAAAACGATATCATACGTCTTACGGAGTGACGCATGTGCCCTTTTGACCTTTCAAATACTTAACAGGCTATAACAAATACATATTTGCATTGAATTTTCATTATTTTAGCGTTCTTCCAAAACTTCATCGCCGTAAAATTAGTAGCGGCATCGTAAACGACGACGTTATATAGGCCTAAATACGTGTTCTATATTTTTCCGCCAATAGTGATTAAATTTTTTTGACTTTGCAAAAAGAGGTTACCAAGTCAATAATATAAATTACAAATTTATTGTTTAAGTAGAACACGATAATAAAGATATCTTCATTAAAGACTTTATCGTATTTTTATTTAAATTTGAAACTTTAAAGGGCTTAGGTATACGTTTGGTAATGGTAAGAATACTTATAAATAGCCTTTAAAGTAAAGTTTTCCACGTTTTAGTACTTTAAGAACTTAAGGACTTTATATAACTTATTAATGGCTAGGTAATTAAAGTTTTAGTATAATGGACGTATTTTTAATTACGTTAAATTTAATATCGGTTTTTTTTTGGGCTTTAAAGATAAAATTACAGATGCTCTTATTTAGAGGCAAAAGGAAACTTTTGGAAATTTTCAATCAGCTTATTAGCATTAATGTTGATGTTAATACCAAGGATCTTTATATTTTCCAAACCAAAAAAAGAAAGAAGTAAAGAACTTAATGATATGAAATATAATCGATATAATAACGATTTGGACAACCATTGTTTCTATTCACGATAGTTATTTACTTAAACCGAAGCTAAATTTAACTTTACTAGTATCTTAACAATTAATATTCATAAAAATAATGTTTTCCCTCTATAAAACTATGGATTATAAATAGCCTCCTATTAAATACCTTAATGTCCCTATATTTGGTATAATACCTTGGAACGTATAATCCGCGTCACAATTACGAATATTAAAAATATGTAAAAGGTTAGAGGTTTGGTTAAAGCAAAACTAAGGGTTTTTGCCACTTAAACTCTATAGGAAAACATAGTCGACTAATTACTAAGCTGCCTTAAGAATAATATCTTGTTATAGACTCAGGACATTGGCTATTAAGTCTATAGGTTGCGTGGCTGTGCATGTAATGAGATATGCAGTACCTGGCTCAGTCCGGTCCGGGCGCAGTCTGCATGTAGTATGTGCGAGGGCACATGATGGGCTGTGCACTAACTATGCCCATAAGTCCTACATGAAGGACCACTATAGCTTCTTCTAGTCTCTCGCCTGTACTTCATTAGTAAACTCCATTTGGCACCTACTTGGCTTAACATTGTAGGTTGAACCATAATACATCTTGATACCTTTGAATCTACTTCAAGGTATTGTCGCTGTCAATCCTTTCTTTACCTTCGAGATCTACGATATAATCCAAGTAATATTATCTGTAAAAAAAGGGTATTCAATGTAATATATTACCAATTTATTGTGACGTTTAGTCGAAGAATAACGAATTTGTTAGTAGTTGGACATATTACAAATCTAATACCTTTTTTTACTATTATGACGATAATTTTTACGATTGGTAAGTCCGTTTAATCTTGGGCTTCGTTTACTCCAGTGTAATTATAACTTTCAATTCGAAGGGTTTGGACCATATTTTAAACGCTAAGGTCGCCTGTACTTACGATTGACATAATATATCAATACGAGGTTTTCTTTATCTATATAACGATAGTTATTAGTTTGGGAGTATATAACAAATGAGTCTAGTGTATGTGTTATTACGATTGCTAGTGAGGACCTTAATTGGTTGAAGAAGCCCTTACAGATAGCATTTATGCGTTATAAGGCGTATTTAAAATCGTTAGCACCCGTAATAACTGCTTGTACCTACTCGCGAAACGTGGCTTCACTAAAGTAAGTCTTCCCTATCATTTGTTTATAAAACATCAGCTTGTCAAGTATCTAATTAAAAATGTTTATCTGTATTTCCTCCTTTTTTTCTTTAGTATTATAGTAGTCTACCTTGTAATAGCCTAATTCGTATAATATTACGCGAAGTAGATATTATATTCGAAATGGCTCTTTATATTATCGTAAATTTTTCCAAAGAACTTTGCACGCGTTAGTAAAGTTAAATCGTAATTTTTAACTTGCCTTATAAGAATTTCGGGAAATGGTAAGTAAAAGCCAAAATTAGAAACTTCTATCTATTTATAGATGTTTAAAAAAGGTATCATCTTCGTGTTTATAAGAATTTCGGTAAATAGTAAGTAAAAGCCAAAGGGAGAAACTTTCATCTATTGACAAATATTTAGGAAAAGTATTATCTATGTATTAAAAAGATTATAAGACTTTTTGTTATACTTCTCTACATCGTTTCATATTTTAGCAAAATTCGTAACAAGTTTGTATTTAATGTTAAATATTTTAACATATATTAAAGAAAGATTACAATAATCGTCCCAGTTATTAATGGTGCTTACTACCATTAGCTTAAACCTCAAAACCTCTGAATAACGATAATAAGAGTAGTTACCAGTTGCTGAACCCGAAATATATAGTTCTAGAGTAAAACCTATAGTAAATTTATGTGTATAAGTGTACTTGTCATAGAAAACTTTCTTTTAAAAGACTTAGCGATTTTAGGGGAATAATTAACAGGTAAGAAGGATCTAGCCATAAGAAAGGTTTTAAGAGACTTGTTAATTTCATTTACTTAAACGAGTAATACTGATATCAATTCCTTTCACCGTATTAACGGCCGCTACTTTACGCGCTTAGCTGTCGCTAAAAGCGTACTCCATGCTATCACTTAAAGATGTTACGTTGTCTAACAAATTAACAAGTTCTTCATCGTCAGCGTATAAAAAGGTTTAACTTAACTAAAGATTAAAGGTAGGTTTCCTAAAACGTATATAAAGATATTAATAATCGTTAATATTTTTCTCTTTCCCTTAAAGGTTTTTAAGAATAGGATTTTAAAAAGGGGTTTTTCGTTGGGCGAATTTAAAGAAAGTTTTTACTAGTTCCAATAAAGTCTTTTTAAGATATAGATGCTATGATGAATAACCTTCTTTTTCAACTTGGCTTTAACCATACGTTAGATTATTTTTCACATATTAATTATTTAATAGTTGAACAACTTACAAAAATCTTAAAAGGTGTAATTGCTATAGTTAAAGTCTTTACCAAAGTCTACATCGAAGATATACTAGTTATCATAATTAATTATATAAGTCTTAGTTAAAGACTTATTAACATTTCTAATCCACAATTCTTTATTGTAATAATTAGTGAAAACAGTCTCAAAAACCTTAATTGCTTCCTTTTTGATAGGGTTAGTAATAGCTTTAAAGTAAGCGTTTACGGTAGCTATCTTAACGTTTTGGCTTGTGTAGGACTTAGTAGTTGATAAACTTAGTGATTTGGAAGCGTATGACATAGTATTTAGGCGTAAAGTTGCGTAAGAATTTAGTAACTTGGCGTTAAATCGCGTAACATTGCTTTTTTAGCGCAACTTGCTAATTTCGTATAGTATAACGATTTTAACAATTAAAGTAATGTAGTAGAAATCAAAAGAGTAAAGTTAAAGAAAAACTTAGTGTTAAAGCTAAAGGTTGCGTATAGGGTAAAATCAAAGATCGTTTGTTATTAGTAGTTAAATAGCGTAAAACTTGATCGTTTTTATAGATGTATTGTTTTGTATATTAACTGTATTGACTGTAAAGTTAAGTATAGTATGTACCCGTTTCAGACTAAGGCACGGGCCAAGCACTTGGCTATACAAATTAGTATGCAAACCGGCTAGCTGTCTGCCAAACCTAGAAAAATACATCTACCACTTAACCACGCAATACCACTGTTACTTTGACCACGATTCGAATCGACAACGTTGCAACGTCTAAAGGCCTATCAGGCAAAGCCTATCAACAACACCTGACTAATCCACTGGTTCTAGTGTAACTAAAGAGCAAACCATAACATAAACCACCTCAATTGTGCGGCCGGTGTAAACCTTCAACAGGTTTACTTGCACACCTGGTAATTTAGCAAGGTCCCCGTAAAAACCTTTCTCCGGGATACATACCTGTGTGTAGCCGCCAGATTCATTTGACTTAGCACACTACCACCACGGTGCAGCCACCAACCAGAAATGCGACCATAAAAATTAAATTTGGAGATGTTGCGATTCAAGGGTTCGCACCAGGCAGATGCAAAATGATGGTTCCGGGGTTTGAACCCGAGTCCTAAGCATTAGACAATTAAATTGTCGCCAACTGAATGGGAAGCTTAGATGCTACCACTACACCAAACCATCTGCTATGTATCAGTTCTTATCCATCTTGATTACATTTTCCCATAACTTGTCACTTACTAATAATACCGCATGTAGTGCACTTCATGGATCTCACACATAAATTTTGTACCATCGATTCTAGCTAACGGATGTATTTTATTTATTTATTTCTATATCTATATCTATATATATATATATATATATATGTATCTATTGCTAGCCCGGAGAAGAGCTTTCAACCAGCAAAAGGTAGGGTTGCTTTATGCATTCGATGTTTTCGAACTGTCGATAGCCATCTTGGTTGTCTGGCCCGAATCAAGGAATCGGAACGGGCACAGTCATATCTGGGTAATCAGGGCGACCGCATACCCTGCAGGCGAATATCGTAATGATGAGTTTGTGTTTGTAGCCGAGTATGCCTATCTCAGTAACCTGGCGCCCCGCTCCCTGAACCGCGGTCCTGCTTGGATATTCAAGTTGCTCACACTGCGTTTTTGCATGTGTACCAGGCGATTTTTCTTTGCCTTTTGCCGGGCGACGGAACACTGCTACATGTCACGGCGGTGTCTGGGGCGCAACGCCCGGCTTCTCGGCTTCGGGCCGCCGCTAACCCCCGATACCGGCCCGATTCGGTGCAAGATTTTGGGCAGATCTGGCTCAGGGAGCCCAGGCAATACTGAACTAAAGCACACCGCTTCTTTCGTTGAAGCTTTGCGACACCGCCACAGAGACCGGAACCCGGGCCATCCGGCGCATGTGGAAGGATGAGAAACGGGTGCCGTTACCTTGAGAAACGGGCTTTGCTGCGCCGAGCATTACCCGGACATGAAGCTCGTCCCTGCTTGCGGATGAACAGGCAGACAGGCTGCTAGCTTCACTTTCCAGATTTCCTCGCTTCAAGCTAGCTACCAACCTACCCCCTGTATTCGAAATGGAGGCATGCGTTTAGTCTTGCTAAGCTGTATGTGGGGCGCAGATAGATGCAACCCCGTCTCACGACAGCGCGGGACCCGCCCTTTGGGAGGTTGCTCGGGCAAGAGCCTGCGGACGGCCGGGCACGTGTGATCCGGCGTGACTCACGCCGGGGAGTGTCACTCGGAGGCTGATGCACGGCACGTTAACCGCGTGAGTGTTGGGCGGGAGTAACGAGGCACATGAATCGCAATTTGCGTATGGTACAAAGTACGGAACGTAACAGCAAGCACGCAGTAGGTGAGTTCGCAGCGGCGAGGGCACACATCTACCATGATTGCCGACAGAGCTTCTGAAGTGGCACGACAGGAGCGAAAGTGCTATTGCACGCCTGGCACGGCTATCGGAGTACTAAGTAGACGTTCAACGAAACCGAGGATGCTGACTGCAGGAAAACTGACTGCAGGAAAACTGAATGAACGCAGGAAAAAGATAGCATGGTACCCCCCGGTTTCGCCGCTCTTGCTCCACAAGGCCCAGCTGTGCCACAGCAAGAACAAGACCGCAGCTGATAACGCAGCACCTGCATATCTTCCATCTTCATCTGGCAGAAGCATTCGTCCACGGCCAAGCCAGCGACCCACTGCATGCCTGCCTCTCCATTATTTCTTGTTGAACAGGACGTTTCACCCTCGTAGAGCCGATATGTTTCTCTTCCTCTTCCCCAACGTCTAGACGCCGCTGCTTGCGTTGCTTGTCGCCAACGACGCCGTCACTCTGGACCCACACGACAGACAATAGGCGAATCCGCCACACGAATATCTCCGACCCGACGCCATGGCTGGCTTCGCGACTTGTTCGTGGCCCATCTGGCGCGTCGACGACTTTACCGTGTGCTTCCAGACAGAGTCAGTGCCACGTGCTCTCTCCATGTTCCATTTCCTGCTAACCTCCTTCTGGCAGCTACTTGAAAGTCCTCCTGCCGGCGATCGTCGTATCCATATCCTTCGTCCTCCTGCTCCTGCAGACAATCCGTCGCGCCCTCAGGCTAAAACGAGCCAAATCAGAAGCATATAGCTCTCTGCTGGATGGGCCCGATGGCGATGCGCTGCTTCACTCGCATACTGCCCTTCCAGTCGAGGAACAACAGCGCATAATAGACGCTGACGAAGACGACGCCGCCGCCGCTGCCCTCGAGGTGAACGGAGGCCGCCTTGCTCTGGCCAAGACAAACACAAAGGATTCTATCGTTCAGGCCGATGCGCCTCCCGCCCAGACTCTGTCGGTCGTTATTGAGGAATTGGCCATTCTTGGGCTGGTGGCCGTCAATATTACTGCGCTGTTGACGGGGTCCTTTGGCGGAAAGGCTTCGCTGCCCTCCCTCCTCGGCATTGTCACCTGGGTCTATGTCTTGTTTCTCGCCAGTTTTCGTCTCTGTCTCAGAAGCACGCAATGGCGCGTGCCGCATCTCTGGGACCACACTGCGGCCATCTACTCTTTGCAATGGCTGTTCAACTTGATCGTGTTCCGCTCTGTCATTATCCGGCCCCCGTCGAGGGTGACGCAGGTTCTGATCATCGTCGAGTTCGCCCTTACGACCCTGCTGTTTGCCATGGCTGTCACCACTAGGAAGGGTAATAGGACAGTACTGCTGGAGTGGGAGGATGGCATCCAGCCCTCACGCGAGCCTCTGGCATCCATCCTTTCGAGCTACACCTTCTCCTGGGTAGACTCCATCACTTGGCAGGGCTACAAGCAGACTACAGAAGCCAAGGATGTGTGGAACCTCATGCCCAAGGACAAAGCCGCTGTGGTTCTGGCCAACTACCGTCAAGTCAAGAAGACCATGGCGCTGTCGTATCACCTGCTCGCTTATTTCAAGGGAATGCTGCTCGCGCAGTGCTGGTGGGCCATTCTCTCGGGGGTTTTTACTTTTATGCCGACCATGCTGCTCAAAGCCATCCTGGAATACATTGAGCAACCGGGCGAGACGCCTCTCAATGTCTTGTGGCTGTGTGTGATTCTGCTGCCGGTGACGGATTTGGTCAGGTCGGTGGCAGACAACCAAGGGTTGTGGATTGGCCGGAAGATATGCATCAACGTTCGTGCTATTCTGATTGGCGACATCTATGCGAAGGCTTTGAGACGTAAGGCCGCCGCTGGAAACGATGCGGTACTTGGGAACGAGAAGAAGGACCATGTCTCTGCTCCGAAGGGCTGGATGGCCAAGTGGAAGGCGAGGATTGGGCTTGGGAAGGACGACAAGAAGCGGCAGAATGGCAACGCTGAGGCCGCGCCCGACGAGACTGCCCCGAGGAAGGATGTGGCGGCTGACGAACAAGCCAACCTTGGTACAATCATCAACCTGATGTCCGTCGACAGCTTCAAGGTGTCTGAGGTCACGGCGTACCTTCACTTCTTGGTTGCTCATGCGCCGACTCAGCTCGTCGTCTCCGTAGTGCTCCTCTACCAGGTCATGGGTCTCAGTGCCATTCCTGGTTTCATCGCCATGGCCATGTTGCTGCCCATCAATATCTACTTCGGCAAGGCGTTCAACTGTACCCAGAAAAAGATCATGGCTGCCACCGACAAGCGCATTCACACCACGAACGAAATCCTCCAGAACATCAGGATCATCAAGTACTTCGCTTGGGAATACCGCTTTTCTGACATTGTCGACGAGAAGCGAAAGGCAGAGCTCAAGGCCCTGCGCGCACGTTACATGGTTTGGGCAGCCGCTGTGGCTGTCTGGAACACAGTCCCCATTCTGATCACATTCTTTTCCTTCATGTCGTACACCCTCATCGAGAAGAAGCCTCTTTACCCGTCTGTTGCCTTTACGGCCATCTCGCTCTTCATGCTGCTCCGATTCCCTCTCGACCAGATTGGTGACATGATTGCCCACGTTCAGGAGGCCAGCGTGTCTGTTGATCGCGTCGAGGAGTTTTTCAACGAAGAAGAGACCACCAAGTTTGAACAGCTGGGCGAGGACAACATCGACGAAGATGGGAACAGGGTGATCGGATTCAGGGACGCGACTTTCATATGGGGTAGCAAAGAAGCCGTTGCGGAGGATGGATCCATGGCTTTCCGTCTGCTCGATCTCAACATCGACTTCCAAATCGGCAAGCTGAACGTAATCACGGGTCCGACTGGCTCTGGGAAGACATCTCTGCTCATGGCTCTGCTCGGCGAGATGTCTCTGATGACTGGAAAGGTGTACCTTCCTGGTGGCCGTAGTCGCGAGGACGTACCAGCGGATCCCGACTCTGGTCTCGCCGAGACCTGCGCCTACGTCGCTCAGAGCGCCTGGCTCGTGAACGCCAACATCAAGGAGAATATCGTCTTTTCGGCGCCCATGGACGAGAAGCGGTACCGCGAGGTCATCGTCGCCTGTGCCCTGGAGCGTGATCTCGAGGTACTTGACCATGGTGATGAGACACTGGTTGGGGAGAAAGGCATCACCTTATCTGGTGGACAGAAGCAACGTATATCTCTGGCCCGTGCTGTCTACTCGAACTCGAAACACCTGCTCCTGGACGACTGTCTCAGCGCTGTCGACTCTCACACCGCCCAATGGATCTTCAACAACTGTCTCAGGGGTCCCCTGATGCGGGGCCGGACTTGCCTGCTGGTCACACACAACATCCCGCTGTGTGTGCCTCATTCAAACTATGTTATCGTTATGGACAACGGACGGGTCTCGCTACAGGGCGACGCGAACCACGTGATCGACTCTGGGAAGTTGGGAGACGAGGTACAGAAGGCGAAGGCTGGGTCGGCTTCCGCTTCGATCTCTAGGATACCTTCCCGTGTGCCCTCGAGTGTTGGTGAAAGCGGCGATACATTGATTGACGCAGCTGGAGACGCTGATCACATTTCCAGAGCCAAGCTGGGCGGTAAAAAGGGCAAGGCAGATGCCATGGAAGAGACCAAGGCCGTTGGCGCGGTCAAGTGGCCTGTGATGAAAATGTACCTCACCGCGATGGGTAGTTGGTGGTTCTGGCTGGTGGCTTGCCTTGTTTTCGCATTGCAGCAACTTACTGGCGTTGCTTCCAACTTGTGGATCAAAGAGTGGGCTAATCGGTATGCCATCGAGAATGTGTCCAAGATCCAGTTCAGCACGAGCTCGCTGAACTACCATTCTGCCTCGATCTCGCCCACGTACTTCGCCAACATCGCCACCTATGTCAAGTCGCGACCGTGGCTACAGAGCAACGGCAATGGGACAGCCTTGACGGCCACTGCTGCACCCGAGGTCAACGTTGTGTACTACTTGGGCGTTCTTGCTGCCATCGGTTTGGTGGGTGCCGTCACAGCACTCATCAGAGATCTGTGGATTTTCCTTGGTTCCCTGACGGCGTCATGGAGACTCCACGCGCGTCTGATGACTGCTGTCACAAAGGCCAAGTTCAAGTTTTTCGACGTCACACCACTGGGTCAGATCATGAATCGCTTCAGCAAAGACTTGGAAGGCGTTGACCAGGAGGTTGCACCAACTGCCATCGGAGTCATGACTTGTGCCTTGGGTATCATAGTGACCATCATCCTGATCGCCAGTGTTACTCCTGGCTTTCTCGTGGCCGGGTTGTTCATTACCGCTGCCTACTTCTTCCTAGGACAGTTCTACATCGCCTCCTCCCGCGATCTCAAGCGGCTGGAGTCCGTCCAGCGAAGCCCGCTCTTCCAGCAGTTTGGAGAAACGCTGAGCGGCGTAACCACGATCCGGGCCTACGGTGACCAGCGTCGTTTCGTGCGGGAAAACCTGGCCAAGATCAACGCCCAACTGCGGCCTTTCATCTACCTGTGGGCTGCCAACAGATGGCTTGCGTTCAGGACCGACGTCTTGGGAGACATGGTTTCCTTTTTCGCCGGCATGTTCGTGATCCTTAGCTTGGGCAAGATTGACCCCGGTTCTGCCGGCATCTCCCTTTCGTATGCAATCGGCTTTGCTGACAACATGCTGTGGCTTGTACGCCTTTACGCTACGAACGAGCAGAATATGAACGCGGTGGAGCGCATCAAAGAGTATCTGGATGTCGAGCAGGAGGCCGCGGCCATCGTGGAGGACCACCGTCCACCGCAGGGCTGGCCTGACCAAGGATCAGTGGAGTTCGTTCACTACACCACCCGGTACCGAGCCGATCTTGACCCTGTATTAAGGAACTTGACTTTCAAAATTGGGGCCAAGGAAAAGGTTGGTATTGTGGGCAGGACTGGCGCCGGAAAATCGTCTTTGGCTCTGGCGCTCTTCCGTGCCCTCGAGGCAGAAGTGGGCCAGATCATGATTGACGACATTGACATTGGCAAAATCGGTCTGCGTGACTTGCGCGAGGCCATCACGATCGTCCCTCAGGACCCCACGCTTTTTATGGGCACCATCAGGACCAACCTCGACCCCTTCGATGCGTACACGGATGATGAGATCTTCGCGGCTTTGCGTCGTGTCCAGCTCCTGGGGCCCAACGAGACGACACTTGTTGCCAGCCGACCAGCCTCGATCCTCGCAGACTCCTCCGCCGCCACGACAGCGGCTGAGAGCATCGCTTCCAGCGCGCAGGCGGCCCCTGTCGCCACCAACAAGAACGTCTTCCTCGATCTCTCGTCCCCCGTCACCGAGTCGGGCAACAACCTGTCCCAAGGCCAACGGCAACTCCTTTGCCTGGCACGTGCCTTGCTGAAGTCGCCCACCGTGCTGCTCATGGATGAAGCAACTGCGTCCATCGACTACGCGACCGACGCCAAGATACAGGCGACCATCCGCGAGCTGCAAGACAGCACCATCATCACGATCGCGCACCGGCTGCAGACCATTGTGGACTACGACAAGGTCCTGGTGCTGGACAAGGGCGAGGTCCAGGAGTATGGGCACCCCTGGGAGCTGATGAAGAGCAAGGACGGCCAGTTCAAGAGCATGTGCGATATGAGCGGTGACTGGGACGTCTTGGAGAAGCAGGCTAAGAAGGCTTGGAAGGCGAAGCACGAGCTCGTTGATATCGAGGGAGAGACGCAGGCTTCGGCTGAAATCCGAGGGACTGAGGACAGCAAGTAAGCTGTTGATGTGCAGCAGAGGCTCGAATAGCATTGTGATGGCTTGTGGCACCTTGTATATACACAGGTAGGCGCTTTGCTCTCGTGGTACGTGGGGAAAACAGTCCGATGGGCCGGCGCTCTTGGAATAGGAAGATAGAAAAGAATCCTTGTTTCTCGCGGGTTTAAATTTGCAGCCCCCTTCGATGCCAGTAGCGCAAGGTCGAGATTGGCTGTCGTTGGTGGGCGACTGTGCGTGGCGTTTGCGATCGAAGGAGGGACGTGGCTGGCTCCGAGGGTTAGGGGTGCTTACTTCCGAGGGTTAGGTAAAGCAGCGTCAGCTCCGGTGGCTCGACACCCCAGCTCGCTCCAGCGCACTTCGCTCAACAACCACTTGCTCTCACCAAAAACACAAATACGGCGACATTGTTGGGGCTCATCAAGTTCTAAAAGTGGAAATCCATCGCGTGGAATCTCATTTCTTACCATCAGGATGGGCAGTCCCACTGCGATCGCCCATCCTCGGCGCATATTGGCAGTGGCGCTGGAGGGCGAGGCAGAGCTGCTAGGTCGCCTTGTCAAAGGTGCGTTTTGGTCTTCCCATTCGCGGGGCGAGACATCCCACGATCCCACGTGGGGTGATTCCGTCTTGGTCCCGGTCCCGGCCCCGGTCCCGCCGGTCCCAACAAGACGGCGAGGCAAAGAGGCCCCTCCGTCGCCCAGCCAAGCCGCTCACTCGTTCTCGCTCGCAAAGAACGCGACCTGAGAATGACCGTGCCACGCATTGATGTGTGCGTGTGCGTGTGCGGTGCGGTGGT
>JASMMZ010000010.1:4582115-4741621 GCA_038502455.1 Anisogramma anomala | reverse complement strand
ATTTCCAGCCGGACGGGATGCCCGATGCCACGGGCCCCACCCCCCGCTCCCAACCTCTATTACGATCTCACTCTCGAGACGCGGGAGGTCGTCGCACGTACCCCTCATGTGCACCCTGCGGGCCCTCGCAACAAAGACCAGGGGATGGGAGCCGCCCTAGTCCGGCAGATAGACAGATAGATAGCGTCCTCCGGCGCAACATAGCAGATGCCGCACCCTCGCCGCCCGCCCCCTGTCGGCCCTTCTCGGGCATCGTATAGGCTGTTTCCTTGCGCCGGCTGGGCGGTGGTGGCATGGAAACCGCGTGGGTGCCACCTGGGGCATTACTGCAGGCTGGTGGGGTGTGGGATAATGCGGGGGAGGGCGATGCGGATGCTGACTGGAGGAGGGGTGGCCGGGGTGGACGTCAGGGCTGGTGGAGGGAATGGTTGTGGGGGAGTCGGCCCGTCCCAGTGGTGCGTGGCCGTGGCCAAGATATGCATGCTGCTCCATGAGCGGAAGGAGGACGGGGGTGCCGGCCGGGGTAGGCACGTCTGGGGAGATGTCACGATGCACTATGGCGCGGGTGGGCCCTGCGCGCCCCCAACCCCTCGAGGGCACAGCCATAGAGGAGGAGGAGGAGGAGGAGGAGAAGCCACTAAGCTCCCCCAAAGGATGGCCCGACGCAAGCGCAAACGTGAACATCCACTGACGTGGCAGTCGGGGGTTTTTCCTGACTGCGCTGCTGCACGGGCGATTCGCCAATGTTGCAAGCGGGATTTAGCACGGCCGTGCCTCGGACGAGTCGTTCTGCGACGATCTGGCCAGGGGGCTGCCGGTAGCGATTTATATTGTTGTTCCAAACGAGGCAGCTGTGTAAGTCTCGTGATGGCCCCTGGCCCCCGGCGGCCGTTGCAGGCGGGATGCCCCTATCGCGCGGGGTCCACGAGAGGGGGTCGAAGATGTCCAGGCGGAAAGACAATGAAAGATGCAGGAGCGGGTGTAGCAGCCAGACAATGGTAAGGGCGCAGTTCCAAAAGACTGGCTTCCTATAACGACTGCAGCAAGTCTCACCTGTCCCCTTGCGACCGCGCATGCACAGGACATGTGACAGCTCATATTCGATATGGTATATGTCTGGAATGCCAGCAAGGCTCACAAGTGTTTGAGGCTGAGAATGATGTTTGTGAGCAAGTCAGACAAGATGTGTGCCCTGCCGCCGAAATTCCCTCATGTGATATGCCGCTATCCGCCGTGCCCATGGGCCTTTTGGAGGGAGTGAGCTCACTGCGTGGACCTCGTGGCGCAAGAGCACCTGCGAATGGAGAGTTGATAGTTGACAGCCAAGTCTAGACTCCAGTGGGGTCCCGTCGCGGCGCCTGTTCCAACGCACATCGTGTGTTTTCTCTCCTAAAAGGGGCAGCCATGGGCTTCCAGGTCGCACAAGCAGGCACGCTGGGGTGACAACGGTGTCGCAAGTCCACAGTAGCGCTCGGTGTGACAGCAACGGTGACAGCAACTGGCTGCCTTCTACTTGGCTTTTCCTTGTGGAAAGCCTCTGCCAATTCTCCCATGGAAAGCCCGGACGACTAGGGCCCAGGCCGCGTGACAGACCAAGCCACAATGCCCGGCGATGGGAGCACAACGTTAGGTGCAAATGTCCATTTCCCCTAGCGGCCCTCGGGAAAACTGCTATGGTCACCCCATGCGCAGCCAAGCGCAATCTGAAATAGATACTGGCAGGCAGGCTCGAGCCTGGCCGACGGCCCAGCGGTGTCGACCAGCATAATCACGCAGCCCAGTTGAGGCGGGCCAAGCCAACCACCGAGGCACCAGCATCTCCGGTGAAGCCTCGGAGCCACCTGCGGAACCAATCGTATGGGGGCGGCATGGGAGCTTGGCGCACATGCTCGACCGTGAGCCGTGAGCAATCCCCCAGTGTTGACCTGGCCATGCCATGCCATGCCCCCGAGTCGCCCGACTGTCAGGCATTTCCCCGCCCAAGTCTGCCGTCGTGGCGACGCGTGAGAAGTACCTTCGAAACCTTCAGCCAACATGCCGGACCTCAGGGGCTATCAAAATAGAAGCGTTCTCGCGTGCAGTCATACCGCCGTTCCGCAACGGCCGTGGAGTGGCTGTCTTGCTTCGTCCAACCCTCCATAACAGAGCAGACGACAGGGCCGACGACAGGGCCCTCTTCCACCCCGGTTTGATAGTGCTGCACCCTGCTGGACAGGACTCGAGCAAAGCTTATCCTATTGCTGCTATGCGTCTGATGAGACGACGAAACAGCAGGCCCGGACTCCCATGGGAGCGGCAGCGGTGCGTCGCGGGGCCGGCCAGTGCTCTCCCCGCCTGCGCCCGAGTCGGCGCCAGCAATGCGCGCTGTCACGGCGCGCGGGGGGCATCGAAAGCACAGCACAGCCTGGCGGTCGAGCGCCCATCGCACTCGGCTGACCAAGTCATGGGGAAAATGTCGCTGCCTTGCCTCGGGCATGTTGAGTCACCCATCGAAGGAGGGGTGGCGGGCTGTCACTCGAGAAACGAAACATCACAGCCGAGGAAGGTTTCCAGAAAGCCACAAAGGTGGCTGTCACAGTGTCGCTGACACTGTGGAAGCTGTGGACACGGCGGGCCCACAATGACGCGTACTAGTACCAATAAGAAACGCCGCACAGTGGGACAAGACGCGATCTGATCATGATTGATGAGGTCGTGGCACTAGCACCACGAACCTCGCCAGTCGGCCCGGCCCCCCCCCCCCTCTCAGCGTCGCCGTTTGACCATTGACAACAAAGTTGGAGGCCATGCTGTGCCTGTGCCGTTGGAGCCCTGGGCGTCGTGGCCCAATGGCGGATGCAGCGGACCACTGCAAGGGGTGGGTGTGGGGTGGGTGTGGGCGTGGGTGTGGTCATGGGGTGTGGTTCTTGGCGACGACAGATCGCAGCCTGCAGACGCATTGGAATGCAAGTAATGGACCGAAACGACATCGAACAAGTCGGGCCAGTTTCGGGCGGCCAAAGCATGAATGCGAGGTGTTGCTTGCACACTGTACTATCCGCTTCCATGCCGAAGTGCATCCGTCGTGGTAACGAGATTCGAGGGCGCACCATCATAAGGCAGCAAGGCAGGGGCAAGGCCTGCTGGGAGTAAAGATTGTGCCCCTCGCCAACCGCATCCCATTAGCGCTCATTGCTCAATGCTCATTTCCCTCCCCTTAACGATGGTGGAAAGTCAGCTGAAGGCGGCGATGCTTGGCGAACGACGTGCTGTGTCGATAGGCGTAGCGGGCCGGTTGCGCATGATGGGCGGCGCGATCCAATGGAGATGTGCTTCCACAACAGGTCGGCGCGTGCCAGCGAGGGGCCACGACGTGCAGTGGTATCGTGCTAGCCAGCAGCCTCGTCAAGCCGAGCCAAACCAAGCCTTCAGCCGCGCTGTTGGCGTCGTGCTTGTTTTGACGCTTGGAACGTAAGACGCCCCACAACAGTGACGATCCTCCAACGCAAGGCAACGCAAGGCAACACAAGGCAAGGCAACGCAAGGCAAGGCAACACAACGCAAGGCAAGGCAACGCAAGGCAACGCAAGGCAACGAACGCAAGGCAACGGCAGCGGCGCGAGACAAATCCTTCGCGCACGTCAGGTGGTGAGCTGATTTCAACGAGAAATTGCTGCACAGGATGGACATGAAACAGACAGGGTCGCGCCTGCCATGTCCAGCCTGCCTGCATGCCGCAGCCGCAGGAGCTGAGCTGCGAGTCGTCATGACGAGGTTGCCGCGGGGAGCTGGATGGACTAACACACCGTCCGCATCAATATCGGCAATGCTGTTAGTGCACAGCATGGTAGCCTAACGACCCTTGTCACTCGTAGTCAGCAGCCCGCGGGACAGGACGGCCAATGGGAGCAGTGAGTATTAGTAAGCAACTGGCCAAGCGGTGTACTAGTAATACTACGTAATTCCAGGGGAAGACATCGACCGACAAAGCAGCAGCTGACTTCGTCTACGTCGTGACTACGTCTACGTCAACACACAACCTGTCGCTGACAGGCAGCCCATCTGGTCCAAGCTGACAAGCTGACAACCCGACATTCATTGTTTCCTAGTCCTGATTTACCATATGACGACAGTCCATTTGGCGGTGAAGGAAAATGAGGCTGTGAGGCAGCCAGCCTGCCTGCCTGCCTTCACAATTGAAAAATGTACAAACCGGTTTGTCAGCGGCGCAAGGCGCCTGTGGATGACCACTGTGGTAACTTGTATCTATGTACTGTGCTGTACATGTACACTTTTATTTAGCCAATTGGGCACCCTAAGCCTAACTTCCCACATCAAATAACCACCTCATACATCGGCTATTTTGCCGGGGAAATAAATAATACGGAAATGAATACCAATAAAAACATACATTCACTAATAAAGCGTTGATTGAGGTTGCCAGAGGTAAAAATACAAGTGAATACAAGTTACTTAATTAGATGCATTTTTGTATTTTGATAAATTATTTCTTCATAAGATAGGCAGATGTACCAAAGTTTGGTAGATGGTTTGTAAAGCGAGCACTATTAAATTTTCTCCCCCTTTTAATATAAAAACTGATATCCGTACATTTTAAAATGAATTTCCATATAAGTAAATGGAGTTTATATAGGTAAATAGATATTTATACAAGTAAATTAATATTTCTATAAAATACATTCCTAATAATACATATGTAATAGAGTGTAATAGAGTTTGATAGCGTTTGATACAGATTTACAAACAGCTTATATTAATACGTAACCTGAATACTATAGCGCTTACATTATTTATAATATGTTATTCAGGTGCATTTTTTATTATTCTTAATTATTTCTGTTTATTTTCATATAATTAATCCTTTAACACTAGTTCTAACTCTATTACCGTTTATTTTAATTAATTCAATCAGATAAAACAACTGCTTGGAACAGAATGAATTACAATTACATCTATTTTGAATATAACTTTTATAACTATTCCTGACTATAAAAAACCCGGCTGTTTTTAAAGCAAAACACTTAACTACTAAAGATTAAACTATTACTAAGTATTGGAATACGAATACTATCTGATTGTTAAACGATTAAGGCCAGAGCTCTCGCTTAAGGTGGTTAGATACTATCTATAATCCTCGATAAAAAAGAAAGAAGAAACCCCTGTTAGGGAGCTGTTATGGAGCTGTAGAAAAAGAAGTAACCTGATTATATAACGGGTGAAAATATGCTCCTGTGTGGCTTCCAAGCGACTCTAAAGCACCGTAGAAGTATGAATAGCAACTACCAGAGCTAGATCCTTAGTCACTATTAGCCCAGACACTAGCCTATAATATTACCTCTAGGCTTACCTCCTCCCACCCCCTATGATATGGTATGAAAAGTGGTAGAAGGTGTTAACAAACTAGGAGGTATAGCAAATACGAAACAACTGCTTCGGAGCGGTTTGAAACGCTGTAATATTATGTAAAAGGTTCCAATTATCGAACGGTTTAATACCATATAACAGTCGCTGCTACTGCCCTCCATATAAATAGTTCCATAAACTCCCCCTTCCTGAAAATATAAAACTTCCTTGTTATAACTATCCTCATGACCGCGGTTAACAAAGCAATTGAAAACGTAAATATACTTAGTCTGAAGTTACTTAATACTTACTAACGAATATATAGTTCCCTATCTGTTGTACTATTACTATATATCTAAATGGATCCCGAAAATAAATATATTTTAAATATATTTACAAAATGGCGTACGACCTTAGAATTTTTTTTCAAAAAACCGAAGGTAAGTTGAACTTATATAACTATTAGAAAACTATTGACGAACGATTACATACCGGTACCCAGTACCGTTTATATTTTGTTAACACGATGAGTCGTAACTTTGATTATGCATATACTCCCTTAAGTGTAAACCCTAATATAAATGAAGCCGTAAATGAGTTATCCAAAGTTTACTTAACCTTCGATACTTAGGATTAGGGTAAGTAATTTATTTACAAACCGGTTTCCAAATATTAACAAACGGTTAAATAAAGTATATACGTAAGTTAGCACTATTAAAAGGATAATAAAGATTTGTCGAATAACATAAAGAAAGGTCGATACGCGTAATGAAATGGATATAAGACCTATTATCCCTATCTGTTTTCATAGTTTACAGGTTATACAATTTTTAAATGAAAAATACGGTTATTGGGTAAATAAATATGTTAAAAGTAAATATGAATACAGCGGCTAACAAATGGATAGAAAACGTAATTAAAGGTAATAAAATAGCTCGTCGAAGTCTCGGAACATATTGATAACAAGTTAACTGATATCAAAAATAAGTTGGATAAACTAGTCGAAATAGATAAAAAATTACCAAGTAAAGACTCCAACACCTATAAATATAATAACATATATAAATAATCTCGGTTGTATTATAAGTATAAATGAAGTTTGTATTTAATACCTATAAGATAACAGTTTTTACGCCTCTCGGCAACGTTAAATATAATATTTTGAACTTATTTATGGCGTAAGCGAAAAAGTTTGTTATTATACTCGGCCGACTTATAATATAATTCGAAAACGTCGAAAGCTGCGGTATTTGAAAACTTCGAAAACGACTTTGAAATTAGATATATGTAACCTACTTATTTAACTAACACTTATTGTTTTGGGGGGTCGCTAAGCCAGGGGCAGCTTAGTTAGGGTTATTTCATGTATTTAAAATATTTTCGATGTGGTACTCCGGTTTCGTTTTGCCATCGTTCCTTATAATATCGATAACTAGTAGTTGAAAGTCATAGGCTTATTAATTCGAAAACGGGGTTAAAATAACTCGGATAAGTTCATTTACATAGAACAAGAGATATTTCCCTTCCGAAACGTTAAGTTGAACAACTTGTAAATTAATAATACGCGTAATACAATATTTATCATAAAGTCAACTCAAAATTTTAAACCCTATTTAATGTATAATTCCTCCAAAAAAGTTAAATATTATTGCCGATCCAAAATCGTTTGAAAATGGGAACGGTATTCATTAATGATTTCCTTTATACGTTATTACGTGACCTTAATTACAGTTTACATAAATTTTGTAATATAGTAGATACGTTAAACGAAATTTTTGACCTTTATATAAAACTTTAAACCTAAAATGAATGAACGTTATACAAATTATGAAAAATCAATATGATAATTATGAGTTATAAAAAACAGTTCAATACTAATGATAATTATGATTTTTAGTATTAGACGCTAATTAACAACCGGGTAACAAATAAATTTGGTTAAATTAAGTGTAAACAACAAAGGAACGTAAAGACGTTCGAACTTTTCAACTAATACATTCGGTAGCTTCATCATTATTGGGGTAGAATACGGTATTTAAACGTTATTCACCCTTGTTAAGTCGTAACAGCGTTTTTAAAATCCATCGTTTCAATTTAAACCTCTATTACTAAGAATTATACAAAGAAATCCGTAAAACCGCTAATAATAGTTCAAAAACCGCTCTGTGTAAAATTCAATTTTTGTAATAATTATCAACTTAAAAATGATAAGTTTACTTAAACTATCCATAGAAATCATAAGGTAACATAGGTTTCCAGTACATTATTAAAGAAAGTAGATTATAAAGTCGATGAAAAATTCGTTCTAAAGTTATTTAAAAATTAATAAAAGTTTGAAAAACCCCTTACAACGATATTTCTAATAGATCATACGCCTATAAATATCGTAATTCCGGTAAAAACAACGGATTACGCGATATAAACCAAATTAAAAATGCGTTTTAAAAGGGATAACAATAATAACATTGTGATCCGAATAACTAATAAAAAGTAAATCGTAGGTAACTTGTATGAATACGGTAGTAAATAGTTTTTGAATAGGTACCCAAACACGGTTATAAAATCGTGAAATATTGTCATCGTTTACTTAATATTTTAAGATCAAAAATTGAAATATTTAGTCATTGTTAATATAAATATTAATATAAAAACTCCGATCGCTTATACGTATTATATAACCAAAGTGGAGGTAAGTAACGTTACGGGTAATAAAGGCGTCCTAATTACTTTAAGGGTCTATATTTATGAAGAATTCGTAACCCTTTAGAACAAATTCGCAAACGAAGGTTAACCTGGAGATATACGTACGCGAAAGATACTCAAAAACAGTTTACTTAGGGCGTTAAAGCTAAAGTTCTCGGTCTAAAAAACGTAATTCGAAAAAACCTTTAAGGATATCCTAATCTTTTTGAAACAATATATTAGATTGTATATAATCGATCCTTTCATTATGAACCAAGTTAAATCGAAATTAGAAAAAACGTTAAATCTATTAAACTTACCACTCAAAATATATCATATAATTATGAAATACACCAAATTTATATAATATGTAAAAATAGTAAACGGAAGAGCAATATCTAAAAGCCTTAAGTTCTACGCTTTTGAACAACTTATAATTCCAAGTAATTCCTTATTATAAATTTCGTAATTATATTCAGTAAGTGTCAAACATCGAAAGTTGTCAAGGGACTGAGGCCGGAGCTATCGCTCAAAGTGGTTGGATTTTGTCTATAAATATCGATGAAGAGAGAAAGGAGAAATCCCTGATAGGGAGTTATTATGGAGCTAAAATGATGTAACCCCTGGTTACGTGACGTGTGGAAGCGTATCCCTATGCGGCTTCCTTCTAGCTTCAAAGCATCGCAAGAGCATGTAAAACTACTAGGGTTAGATCTTTGGTAATACTAGCCAGACACTAGCCTATAACATTACCCCTAAAGATATCCCCCTCCCTTCTTTTTCTCTTTTTTTTTCATTGTGTGTAGTGTGGCAAGTACAAAGAAAGTAAACACACCTTTCAAAATATCGTGGTATTATATAAAAGATGTTAGGCTGTCTTAGGTTGGAACGTTATGTAAAAGGTATTTTAGCGCCTCTCCTCTAAATAGTCCCTAGGCTTTAATTTCAAAAAAAGGTTTCCTCCTCGTTTAACTTTTCACCTTTAATCTTTCGTATAATATCAAATTTTATAACATTTTTTGCTATTATTATTAACTTTTTTAAGCTTTAATTTAATACTATTATTATAACCCTTTTCGCTTAATATAATAAGTTTCCTTTTACATCCAACTTATAGTCTATATGATAAATTACTACCTTATTATTAAGGTCGATAAAACTATTAGAGATATATGTTACTTGTTTTAAAGCCGCTTAGTTCCTATTAAAGAGCCTAAAGTTTTTTCCTTACAGGTTATTAACATGTATTCCGACGAAACCCGAAAGCAAACATATTTCTAATATGTTTTCAAAATAGCGTATAACTCGAGGAAATTTTGCCAAGAAACCGAGGGTAAGTAATCCAAATAGCCGTGAGGAAGTTGTTAATAAGCGGTTAAATATTGGTATTCGATGTCGTTTTTATTCCGTCGGAGCTATATTCCATAGCTTTAGTTACTTTTAATACCTTTAAATTTGAATCCTGATTTAAAAGAGGCGGTAGAGGAGTTATCTGAGGCGTGTTTATCGTTTAATTTTTAAAACCGTGGTAAGTTTATGTTTTTATAAGCTGCTTTATAAGTGTTAACGAGCGGTTAAAAAACGTGTAAACTTAGGTGTTCGTTATGAAAAAGGCTATAATAGTACGTTGTATTACGTAACGGAAAGTGGATACTTAGGATGGGGCGGGTTTTATCTTTATTATTCCAGTACGTTCTGGTAGCTTACGAGTTATATAGCTGATAAATAAAAAACGTAATGTTTAAGTCATTTTTTTAATAAGGTGAAAACGTGGATAACGTGGTTAACAAACGGTTAAAGAATGTTATTAAAAACGATATAAAAGCTTGTTAAGGTTTCGGAGCGTATTAATGTTTAGTTAAGTCGTATAGATACTAAGTTAAATAAGTTGATTGAAATAGGTAAAAAGCTATTAAGTAAGGAGTTAGACTAGAAATTCGAAGATATATTCGAATAGACTTTACCATCGTCGTTTATTTTCCCTTTTTTATCAATATTAATACGTTTTTTTATTACCCATTCGTTAGTAGTTTATACGCCGCTTCATTTCACAAAGTAAAGTATAAATATTAGGCCCGTTTACAGATTAAAGATAAGGTTCCGTCGTTATATTAAGCTAATCTGTAACGCGATTCGAAATTATTGAGTATTACGTCATTAAAAAGTTTAAAAGCATCTTTTACGTTACATATATATAACCTACACATTTAACTAAAACCTACCGTTTCGGTGGATTCTAAAATCGAATATGTCCGACTTAAAGTTTGTTACGAGCCTGTAATATACTTTTAACGTAATATTTCGGTTTTTTTTTTATCGTCGTTATAGATAATATTAACGGTTTACGATTAAAAGTTTCGAGTTTACTAACTTAGGAGTAAATCTAAAGCGGTTTCTACAAGTTAATTTATATGAAATCGGGGATGTTTCCCGCCAGGTACGTCGAGTTTAACAATATAAAAGTCGATTACACGCGTTACTCAGTACTTATCGTAAAGTTAATTTAACTTCTTGGAAATTTTGTTTAGTTTATAATCTTTTAGGAAAGGTTAAACGTCGTCATTGACTCGATAACGTTTTAAAAGGGAATGTCGTTTATTAATGGCTTCCTTTATATGTTATTATATAACCGCTATTATAATTTTTTACGAATTTTGTAACTTTGCGGATATGTTAAATAAAGTTTTCGGCCTTCGTATATAATATCGTAACCGGGACGAAGAAAAATTATACTAGTTATATAACATCGATGTAATAATAGTAAGTTATAAAAAACGAGTTAATACTAATAGTAGTCGTATTTGTATTATTTAACGTCAATTAATAGCTAGGTAATGAATGGCTTTTGTCGAGTTAGGTATAAACGACGAAAAATATAAATACGTTGATATTTTTTAATTTAACTTTAATTTACTGTAATTAGGTCGTAAAGTCGGTTTTAAAACTTATTGGTTTAATTCAAACTACGGTCGTTAATAAACGTACGAAAAAAATCTATAAAATCGCTAATAATAATTTAAAAACCGTTCCTTATAAGCTTCAGCATTCATAGTAATTATAGCCTTGAAGGTAATGGCTTTACTTAGGCGGTTGATAATAACTATAAAGTAACTTGGGTCGCTAGTACGTTTTTAAGGTAAATTAACTTTAAAATCGATAAAAAGCTCGTTTACATTCGTTCGGAAACCGGAAATAGTTTAAAAGGTTCTTTTCGACGGTATTTCAAATATATTATACGTTTATAAACGTCGCAATTACGATAAAAACGGTGGACCGTACGATATAAGCCGGGTTAAAAGTACGGTTTAGAAAGAATATTAATAGTAACATTGTAACCCGGGTGACTGGTAAAAAGTAAATTCTAGGTAGTTTAAATTAACGCGGTAGTAAACGACTTATAAGTAAGTACTTAAATATGGTCGTGAAACTATAAAACCTTATCGTTATTGACTAAATATTTCGAAATCGAAACCTTTAATGTATGATTATCGTCAGTACGAATATCTGTTGGAAAATATTGGTCGTTTATACGTATTTTACGTATTAGTCGAGGATAGGTAGTATCGCATGTAATAACGGCGTCCTAATAGCTTTAAAGGTCAACATTCGTAAAAGGTTTACGGTTTTCCGAAATAAATTCGCCGACAAAGGTTAACTGGGAGATATTTGTTTATGGGAGCGGCTTAGGAACGAATTATTTGGAACATAACAATTAAAGTTTTCGAATTAAAAACCGTAAATCGAAAAGACCTTTAGGAATATTTTGATTTCGTTGTAATAATGTGCTATGGTCCAACTTACGATGATAAGCTAAATAGGTGCCAAATGAGATTTACTATTGAGATATGGAGGAAGACTAAAAGAGGCTACCATGGCCCAACGTGCAGGGCCTTTAGGCAGGGCCAGTGCCCAACTTGTTACGTACCCTTATACGTACCGTGTATAGACCATGCCCTATCTATGTACGAACCGTATCCGGCCTGTACCCGAACTGTACCTTATCTGCGCCTAGGCTGGGTTTAAGTCGAACGTTATCCACCCCGTTAGGTATATAGTTACGTAATCTATAAGCTTAATAACTAACGGTCTAAATTTATAATATACTCTCTTTTCCTTAGATACTATAAAAGTTACGATGTTCTTTTAAATAAATACTAAAAGTAAGCTGTACATATTTAATATACGGGTCGAATATAAATCGGTAATATTATGTTTAATATATTTTATAACGTTTCGATCGATTTACCTTATATTACCAACGCTATATAACGTATTTTTTCAACCTAATATATAAGGGTTTTATTTTACCATTAACTTTATATAACGTATTTATTAACGCGTAGTATAAGGTATTTTTTTATCATCGACGTTAAATAATATACCCGTTAACGCGTTATATAAAGTGTTTTTTTATCGTTTATATAATACAATATATCCATTAACACGTTAAATAAAGTATTCATTTTATCGCCAGCGCCGTATAATATATTCGTTAACGCATCATATAAGGTTTTTATTTACCGTTAACGCCGTATAACGCGTTCGTTAACGTATCGTTCAAAATTACATTTTTACTTTTAACATCGAATAATGCGCTCCGAATAATATGTAATTTTTATTGAATCCGATCCGCTAATTTTTATAAATATTAACATCTTTACATAGTTTTTAAAACTTTTTCCCTCTCTTTTTTATATTATCTCCCCCCTCTTTTGGTTCATTATTATTGTTGTAACCCTTTTAACTTTTCTTTATATATATTAACTGATTATTCGCGTTAATATATTTTTTCTTTTTTTAACTTATCATTGTAATCGACATGTTTAACGGTTTTAGCCTAAATTACGTTATCGTTAACGCCACCAAAAGGGACGATAAGCCTTTTCGTAAGGTATATTACCTTATTATATACTAATACCCTATCACTAATTACTTATTATAACTTTTTACATTATAAGTTAAAAACGTTTATATATCGTATATCAACAGGCTTTTAAACTTTAACGCTTCCATATTTTACGTTCGAATTTATAGTATATAAAGGTGTTGCGTATATTGGAAGGTTTATAGTAAGGTAAGCTTATAAAAAATCTTCATGAAAAACCGACTATTAATGAACTTTTTTTTCGTAATTTATTTAAAAGATAAATTTATTTTCGCATTTTCCCAGTTTACACATCCTTGTTCATTCATTAGTTATTAAGATAAAAGATAATGGTTATATCTTATCTTTCGTATGTAAATATTAAGAAAATATCACTGGTAATCAACCCATTTTTATCCCCGCCTTTTTTAAGTTAGTTATTTAATTTACCCGGGTTTGTAATATCGCTCGGGCATAGGGAGTTTTTACTATACCGGTCGTATAAACCGTTACTCTTTTAACTATACGCTTATACCGCCATTTTTTTCGGGTCCGTATTTACCCTGGATCCCTTTATCACAAGATAAGACGTCCCCAATTAACCGAACTTGAATACGTAACGCTTTCGCCTTAATTTTTTTTAACTATTATTAAATAACTTTTCGTAATTTTATCCTAAAAGACCAAAATAATATAACTACCTAAATTATATTTTCTTTAACTAATATATGTTACGGTTTATATAATGTTACGAACAACGTTTAAAACTTAATTATATAATCCCCGATTTCGTCCGTATCTCATTTACTAATCTTATATAGGAACGAGTTAATCGGGTCGACCGTGAGCGGGTATAAAATCGTACCCGGGTCGATTGCGTTACCTAAACCTAAACTAACATATTATAGTTTTTGGTAACCTGTTTAAAAAGTTACTCACTCTGCCTCGCTCTTCGCTTCATTCCTAGTTAATCGTTATCGTTGGCCTCATTTAACGTCCGTCCATTTTAACGTTATCTTTTATCATAGGCTTCCCCTAACATCCGTTCTTTTTCATATTATTTACTATTAGCCTTTTTTAACGCCCGCCCTTTTTCGCGTCGCCTCGCGTATGTCCCACCTTCTATTAGCTCCCTCTTTCAGAGTTTACCGGTTTTCATTATATCTTTTACTGTCCCCCTTTCCTAATATTGTTCAACGTTGGTAACTAGTTGTAATAAGTCTTTTAATATCGATAACGTCGGTATTCGTTAAATTTAAATAAGGATGATAATAATAAGTAAGTAAACCTTTATTAAGGTATAATAGGAGTTACCTTACAATCTGATATGTATTTTAAATAATCGGGTAATATTTACTCGGCTATATTTACAGTATTATAACCTTATTCAATAATAATTTTTCCTTTTTATTTATAAGTAAACGATTATTTCGGGGGTATAAGTAATTAGACTTGCGTTTATTTAACGTTATCGTCGAAATACCGGATTATCGTAAATCTGAAGATCTTTTTATTTCGTTTCAAATTTATTTAAGTTTATAATATACTAATAATTTTCTAGTAATTCCCATTTCGGCTTATTATATCCTTTTTACTTAATTAATACGTAACGAATCCCGCTCATTTCCGTCTTTACCGCGATGATATTTTATACTTTAAAATTCTCGTATTTATTGTTTTTTTGTATCATTCGTCACTAAAATTGTCCCTGAGCGAGTATCAGATAAGACTTATGAAAGAAAAGAGTTCGAAGCCATATATCTAACTAAGTTCATATAAAATACCGGATACTTACCAAACTTATTTAATACGATATTTAACGGGTTCGAAATATCGATTATCCGATACTAATTATGAAGTTAATTGAGCTTTTTACTCGGACGATTAGTTTTAATATTACGAAAGTTTAATTAAATTTAATCTCTTACCTTATATAGTTTTTCCAAACTTTATTTACAATTTCTTGTCGTTTTTATCGACTATTAAATATAAGTTATTACTACCTAACCTAATTCTGTTCCTTTACGTAAATGAATAAAAAAGTAATAATTTACCCCGTTAAACTGGTTAACGACTTTATATCAAATTTTACCTTCAGGATTAATAATATTTCGTACTTATTTATTAAACGGTTCGCTCTGAACCCGGTAATCGTCGACTTTTGGTTATTTAATATAAATTAATAAATAGGTAAATAAGAAGTATAATCGTATTATGAAAGAGCGGTCACGATACGTAAACATTTTTAAACCTTTTAATTTAAAAGTTTAATGTTGTTATCTATTAGTAAGTAATACATCGTAAATAAAAATTATTCGACTTTTATTAAAAAAAATGTCGTTTAAAATACGTTTATTTAATTCGAACCGCGGTTATTAATAATAAAAGTTAAAATCCTATGAAATCTTTACTATATATTTCGAAAACGTTTCGTATACGTATTTACCGTTATAAACCATATAGTCTTTAACTGAAAAAAATTAAGAAACCCATTTATAAGACCCAGTAAATATTAAAGGCCGTTATTGGTAATTAATAGGTCGATTATAAAGTCGACCGAAATATACGTTTAATATCGGTTGTAAATAGAAGAAAGTTAAAGTAAACTTTATCATAAAGTACAACGAAGTTTCGTCCCGTTATACTACGTATATATTCGATATAAACGTTAAATATTTACAATTATTCCCTCTTAGTGGTAATCCCGTTAAAAACGCGAAATGAAATGTTTTTACCCGGATAATCTATAATAAATCAATTGTAGGTTTATTATAATATCCTCGTTTTTAATAATTCCTAACTCGGTAATGATGAAAGATTACAGTAACATAATACTCTTTGCGGGTTAATCCCGTGATTTGTAATTTATATCAATTGTTTTACCTTAGATAGAAAACGCTTAATATTTTCAAAAACCGTTGAAAGGTGAACCTTATATAATGGGTCGTTTATTACTTTTTAATTTGATAATACTATTAATGTACTCGTATCGAAAATGAGGGAATTACTCGACGTTAACGTTACCGGCGGTCCTAATATGGGCCGGACCCGTAAAGGTATCGCTGACGCCGCCGTATCAAAATCCCTTAACGTTATCTCCGATAACGACCCGAACGCGAGCTGGGCTTGGGGCGGTATCGCTGACGCCGCCGTATCAAAATCCCTTAACGTTATCTCCGATAACGACCCGAACGCGAGCTGGGCTTGGGGCGGTATCGCTTTCGACAGCACTTTGAAAGCCATCGACCCCCCCTTAAAATATATATCGTCGTAATTTAGTAGTTAAGCCTTCGTTTCATTAAATTCCTTTACCTAACCCACCGTGATTTCAATTTTTTTTAATATATAAATTTATTAATATTACGGTTAATATAATGAAAAAATGGGTTAAAACTCCGCGCGCGACGTTTTTCAACCTCGGGTTTATCTTATAATTTCAAAATTAACGTATTCGGGCAGGCGCCCTAAGTTGCGGGTTTATACCGCAAATGGTATTAAAAAAGAAAAAGGACTTCGGCTTATTTAGGCTAACGTTCCGAAATTAATCATGGGAAAAAAAAATTCCAATCCTTTATAATTTGTTAAAATCGTAAATGGTATACGGATATTACGTAAATTTAAAAACCACGCTTTGAAATAAGACATTACCGCAAGAAGTTTTTTCTCATAAATAATATAATTATGTTTCGTATTCGTTAATCGTATGGAGTGGTAAGTTATTGGCTTTAAAATACCATTTTCATTTCATTACAACAAATACCCTTTTAATGCCGTTTCCGAATAATTAGTTTTTACTATTATTAATCAATATGGATTCCAATATATTGAAATCGGAGTCATAATAACGGTATCATTTAAGGTTTAAAATATATATTTCTTCTGTTTTGTGAAGTAGAAAAAATAATTCGTCAACTTCAAGGAATTACTAATAAAATTAAGCTAAAAGTTAATAAAACCCAGAAAACTTCTAACATTTTGGACCATATATAATAACTCCTACTTTCGGATTACCCGGGCTTTTTCGGGGTCGACCCAAATACTTATTTCAACTGTTATAATAAAGTCTAGATATTTTATCTTTTTAACAATGAAATCGTATTTCTTTAAATTTAAATTTAGTTTCGTATCGCAAAAATGTCCTAAAACCATACAAACTTTCGTTATATAGTTTTATTTGGTATTTCTTTTTTTAAAAAAACCCGAAAATCGTTTCAATATATTTTATCAAAATTGTTTAAAGTATTCCTTACTATATAATTAATATATAGTTGAAATATCGCCGGAGTTTTCGCTAGTTTAAAAGGAGTATTTAGTTATTTAAATAACCCGAATCGCGTACAAAACGTCGTTAATCTATTTTGCTCAGGTATTATTCGAATACGGTAAAATGCTATTCGAATATCCAATTTAGTAAGTTATATTGACTTCGATAACGTACGTAAGGTTTTTTCAATTATAGGTAAAAAAGCGATTTTACTTTATAATTTTATTGAATATCTGATAGTTGACATGAAACCGTTATCCCCCCTCTCTAGCTTTATAAATTAATAATACCGACGTTCCCGTTGATACAAAGTTAGCTCGTACCTAACCTTTATTTAATAATTTCGTAATTTATCATTGGAATTTAAAAAGTCAATTTCGTAATATCGAAGATGACGGCCTTCAAAGTCGTTTTAGTAAAGATTCATTTTCGTTCGGTTTAATATAAATATAATAATCGAGTTTTACTTTATATAAAAGTAAGGTTATAAACTTAATTTTATCCAATAGGTCTGCGAAATATAGTTAATTTCAATGGAAAACGCAATTAATCCTCTTTTTACTTAACCGTAATCGTCGTCGATACTTATGAAATCCGTGTTATTTCGTTAAAGTTGGTAATATAAGTTATTAGGAACGAGTCCTTTATACGTTATACCTTTTAATATAAACGTTACATTAACTCGAGGAAAACCGAGTTTACTATGCCTTATATATCCCCCGTTTTAAAACGTATTAATATTAAGTCGACAATTATGTTTCTTTAACCTTAAACTATTAAACGGTTACCGCTCGCGTTTAAGGTTACCTATTGATATTATATCCAAAGTATTACAAAAATTATATCCCGCGTTATTTTGGAAATAATATATGTTAATATCGGATTCAACTATTTATCTATATTTATATAAAACTTGAATATTGAGATAATAGGCCTATTTTGCGGTAACCTTAATATCGTATTGAAATTTCACGAATATAATAGCTGAATTTACTTCAACATTAACTATTATATTAAAGCCTTATTTATAATATAATAACAATTATAATTCAAATCGACTTAAGTATTTAAAGGATAAATATCATTAAAAACCATAGGGATAAAGATAATCTTTCGTTTATACGTATTTTAATTAAATGTAATTTTTTTGCTCGATTTTATAACTACGTCATTAAGGTTATATGACTTTTTAAAAAAATTATATCCAAAAGTTAGACTTTCCCCGTCGTTATTAATAGTGTATTTTTTTTTATTCTTTCAAATTAGGCTATATATACTTCCGTAAAAAGTATTTTCTGGCCAAGGTTATAATTATATTAAAAATAATTGAGTAAATTATAACGTATATAATACCACGAAGTAAATTTAATTTAACGTTTTTTTATTATCGTTTACGTCGCCTTACGTTCCAGGTTTTAAATATATATCGAACGGATTCGTTAAAATAAATGACTTTGGTATCAAAAAAATTAACCACGATTATCACAGCCCTTTAACGAAGGCGTTTAAAAAGTGTAAACTTTTATCATAACCTGTATTACTATTCGAACATTAACTTTAAATGGGTTTCGCTAATTAACGACTAAAATGCCGCTTTAAATTTAAGGATTTTAACTTATTGGCGAGTTTGCGGTACTTTTCTAAGGCTACGATATAATTCACCCGGCTAATACCTGTCGTAATAAACTTGTCGTAGATACACAGCAATACGCGAAAGCATAAGTAGTTACACTTTACGGATAAAGGCTAATTTAAACCATTTACTTAAATTAAAAGTATTTTAAACCTGATAAAGAATAATACTTATAGGTTTTTATTATTCATAACTAAACCTTTAAATTCGATTGATATTTTATCCGCGTTGTAAAGGTTGTCGAAAGCCGTTTTGATATAATGGAAAAATTTCCTTATATCGTATTTATCTTTGTATCGTTCGATTTCGTAATAAGCCGTAACCGCTTACTTTACCGCCTCTATATAATATCCCTATACGTAAAAAAACGCGTACCGATTTTTTTTTCATTTATATCTTATTCTCTTTTAATATAAATTCGATCGTTTAACGCGTCGCCGCCTACGTAGAGGTAAATACATTAAATTAAGATTTGTTATATCGTTTTCGTTCGCCTTAAACCAGTGAAAACTTAACGCGAGTCGTGGTTAATTCGGCTTCGAATTATTAAATTTTCGCGACGACCTAAACCAAGTTAAAAGTAAGGTCAATAATTAAAGTTGATTGACATAGTTATTATAACTATTTAATAACCGACGTAATATAACTTATCGTGTTTTACAAACGAGAGATATCGGCTTAAGTTGGCTTCGAAAAAGCCGGAGGTATATTTATAAAAGTGGAAAATTAGGTATTTGCCATTGGTCTATCCTTTTCAATAACGTTTAAATGTAACGTAAAATTATTAACGCTTATTATTGATTCGTTTATTATAATTAATATATTTTCGGAATAATAATAATCATAATATATTATAATTCGACTTACGATAATAAATTAAGTAAATACCAAATAAGATTTACTATTAAGATACGAAGAAAAATTAAAAAAGGTTACTGTATCCTAACGTATAGAGCCCTTAGGTGGAGCCAATGACTAGCTCATTTCGTGCCTTTATACATGCTGTATACGAACCGTGCCCAATCTGTACACGGACCGTATCTGGCCTGTAATGGAACCGTATCTTATCCGCGCCCAGGCTGGTCCCAGGCTAGGCGTTGCCCATCCCATTAAGTACACAATTACGTAACCTATAGGCTCAATGGCTAATGGCCCGAGTCTATGACATAACGTATCAGGCCGGATATAATTGGCCGTTTTATTATGAATTAACCAAAAACAAAATTATAAAAAGATTTTAAACTAATAAATTTGTCGTTTAAAAAGCTGTTAAATAGTTGTAAAATATTTTAAGTTTTTGTAATTTGTTAAAATAGTAAACGGATGTACCGTGCCTCAAAGCTCTGTGTTTCATACTTTTAAATAGTTTATAATTTTCAATAACTCTTCATCGTAAATTTCGTCATTGTATTTAGAGGGAGATAAGTGATAAGAGTAATACGTTATTTTGTATGGGTTACTGTAGTTGTTGCGCTAAATAAAACAGTCTTTTAAAGCTTAAATAAAATATTCGGCTTTTAAAAAGGTATTGCGGTTAAGATCTTATTAAGTAAGTATAAATTCAGAGAAAATGCTAAGTTTAAGTCGTTTAAAAACAGTATTTTCCTTGGACCCCTAACGAAATAATGTGCCTTTACGTGTTAGACGAATTAGTAGTTTAATAATCATCAAATAGTGGCGGATAAAATACAGGTAAAAGTTCGCGAATTCTAAAAACACTTATACTTTTAAAACCGACATAAAAACCGCCAATTTTTTTTGATAACGTACAGTTTTTTTGGGTTTATACGTACGTCGACGTTAACCTCGATAACGAATCCTAATTACTTGTTTTTTTAAACGCCTAATTCGTATTTAAAAATATTTGAGTTAAGTTCCACGACATTTAAAGCGTTAAATATTTACTTAAGTTTAAATATATAGTTATTGAAAGCGTCGTTAAAGTAGACGAAGATATTGTTAAGGTAAATAAAGTAGAAAATATCGAAGAAAAAGCGTAACGAATTATTAATATATCATTAAAAGATAACGGGGGTGTTAAACAAGTTAAAGGGAATAATAAGCTTTTTAAAGGATCCGAAACGCATAGAATATACAATTTTCTATTCGTTTTACTTTTTAACACGAAACTTGTAAAAAGTAGTTTTAATATACAGCTTAGTAAATTAATTAACCTGTAGAATATTTACGAATGTTTTTTCAATAAGAAGAAGCGAGTAACAATCCGCCTTCATAATAATATTAAACTGGTACTCGTCGATATAAAAACGTAATCCATTTCCGGGGTATTTGATAAAAAAATACGAGGGTTCCTGTTAAAAAGCTATTAGCTTTAATATAGACTTATTTGAATAATTTGGTTAATGTTCGACGTAATATAAAAAGCTTTTTACGCGATATACCATATAAAAAGCCCTACAGGACTTTTAAAAGCTAACCTTATTATTGGTACGAAAGACCATTTCGTGATTCATTTGGGAGAAGTAAAGGGGCGGATTTTTTAAGGTCGGCGGGAAATTTTTCGTAAATGGAAACAAGCGGTTTCGGGGCGAATGCTTTAATAATATTTGGAAAGGAGACGGCGGCGAACCGTTTTGTAACGGCTTGAGTTTTGCGGGCCTTTCGTAAAATAACGTGAAATATAGCAATGATGACTTCTTTCGGCGTTTTTTAAATGGGAGCGATTCCTCGTTTCCAAACGCAAGAGTTAATATTTCGCCTTAAAAGTAATTCATATTTCGGGGCTTTGTAAATGATCTATTGGTATTTCATTGAAATTTCATTCAAAATTACTTTTTATTGTAAAAGGGGGGTAATATAAACTTATTTCCGGTAGCAATATTTATCCAAATCGATATTTAAAAAGTTATAAAAGAAATAAGTCGTAAGGAGAAACCGGATACATAATAAATAAGTTCGTTAAGTCGTCGTAATAGGATAAAAAAGCGCGGTAACTTTAAACGGTCGGTAAATTACTTGCTTATAACGTTATAATATTTATGACGTATATCTATTAAAGCATAAATGAGACAAATAAAATTACAAAGTAAATTTATTACAAACTGAAAGTCATTAAAAGTTGAGACGAAGTTATCGAATCGAATTAAAGTTTTACTAACTCTTATACGAAACTATGTATAAAATTTACGCTTTTTCTTTTTTAAAGTCAATAAAATTTTCGGTTAAAGTAAAATGAATTTCTATAGCGGCTTTGGCGTTAAAATCGTTCAGTAGTTACGCTGAATCCCACAGGCAGTTAAGGATACTGTAATTATCCGCATCTTAAAGTAAATATAACCCGAAGTCTTTTCGACGGGAAAGTTCCAAGTAGTTAATCCAGGCGAGGTACCGCTTGGGAGTGGTTAGAAAGGCGCTTACTCTAGTTATAATAATATTTTCCTGGCTATCCCGAACAAACGTATCGCTATTATTATTCATACTACATAAAGCGCCCCTAATAAAAAAAATACCAATGTCGTCATAATGAGGACGAAAATTATAAAGGCGTTTATCAATAAGTTGGATGCGGAAGACCTATTCGTTGTAGTCCATGGATATGTCGAAGGTAAATAACATATTAAAAAGTATATTATTAATAGCTTTTTTTAAAATAACAAACTTAACGACGGATTCCTAGACTATGCTGCCAGCTTCCGCGAATAGGGTCTTTTAAACGTTAAAAACACGTAAAATCGTTCGCGAGTTTCCTATTTTATATTTGTAAGCCGAACTATTGCTACTTTAACCGCATTAAGGTCGTAATAGTAAACGCAGAATATAATTATATAGGTGTTGAGGTTACTAATACCGCCGTCGCATCCGCGAGTATAATAACTCTTTATAATAGTTTTCATGTGGCCTTTTAACTATCATAAATAGCGTAAAAGTAATGTTTTCAATACTAATAAACTTTCTGTTCTGAGGTAATTTACGTATTATAGTAGCTTTTTATACTGAAAATCGTAACTTAACACCTGAAAATTCAACTAACTAATTGAAAAGTTTATGTTGAGGTTGTTAACGCCCGTTCAAAGGGGCGCCAGCATTATAATCGAAGTTAATAGAGTTCGATTTTTCGTCGTTTAAGGAATTCACGCGGTCTCCAGTAAAAAGCGGTATAACGATAACGTCGTTTATAACATATGTAAGGGGAACCTTTTAAGGGGAAAATTATCCCGAAAACGTAAACGTACCGATAACTTTGAGGTGTCGAATTATATTCGTTAATGCGTTTTATACGTCGATTTTCCGTTATTTTCAATATAAAACGTACTCCCGAGCGGCTTGGTTTCGTTCGATAAGTTTCGTACGTAAAGCATCGGTAAAATATTTGTATTAAACCGTAAAGTAATTATATTAAGCCGTGAAGGTGCTTTAAAAATTCTCCTTAACACGCGTATCGAGGAATTTCTTCAGGACCTAAAAGTTCAAATTTGGTGTATTAGAAAATAATAACATAACCCTAAGTTATAACCGTTAATAAATAGTTAAAAAATCGTCGAAAAGAAATCGAGGTTTATATATAAAGGGATTAAAGCCGGAACTGTCGCTTAAAGTAGTCGGATTTTTTCTATAAACTTAGAAAGAAAAAAAGGAGAAGTTCCTACTAGGAAGCTGTTATAAAGTTAAGATAGTGTAACCCCCGGTTATGTGACGTATGGAAGCGTGTCTCCATGTGGCTTCCTCCCTACTTCATAGCATCGTAATAGCGTGTAGAACTACCAGGGTTATATCTCTGGTAATACTGGCCAGATAATAGCCTATAACAAAAGTAGTATATTATTAAACGTAGGTTACTGTAATTGTTATATTGGAACAAGCAGTCACCTAAAGCCTAGTTAGACTAATCGGCTTTTGAAAAGATGTTGCGATCGGAATCCCACTAAATGAAAACGGATTAAAAAAAGTTAAATTTAAATCGTTTGAAAACGACTTTTCCCTTGCATCCCTAATGAAAATGGATGTCTTTCTGGGATGGTCGAATTAAAAGCCCAATAATAGTGAATAATTATGAATAAATCATCGGTAAAGTTAGTACACCCAAGGAAACTACTTATGCTTAATATCAATATAATAACCGCCAATTTTTGAATAACGCATACCTTTTTTTGGGTTTACATATACGCCAACTTTAGCTTACATGATGAATTCTAGGTATTTTATTTTGAAACACCAAATTTGCATTTAAATATATCAAAATTAAGGTTTGTAACAATTAAAGCACTTAATATATATTTAATTTTGATAATAAAATCGTTAAAGATATCATTTAAATATACTACAACGTCTGTAACACATACGAAAAAAAAGAATCTGAAACAACATTGTAATGAATTATTAATATATTATTAAAAAGTAGCCGATATAACAACAACGCTTTAACAAGTAATTAGTTATTCGGAAAGTCCAAAATATATATGAAACGTAGTTTTCCATTTATTTTCCACCTCAATACAAAGTTTATAAAAAGTGGATTTAATATCTCATTTGATAAACTATATGATTCGAAAGATATTTAAAAATATTTTCAATATGGGGGAAAGAGTAACGGTTTACTTTCGTAATATATTTAAGTTTACAATAATAGATATAAAAACATAAATTACACTCGGGATTCTTGACGAAAAATACGAGGGTATTCGTTAAAAAGTTACTCGTATAAATGTAACTTTAATTAAGCAATTCAGTTAATATCTTTCTTAACACAAAAATCTCCTACAATATACCGTATAATAGGCTCTATAGAACCTTTCAGGTTCAACTTTAATTATCGTTCTAAAGGATGATTTTGTAATAGGCTTTAGAATGGTAAGGGATAACTTATCTCCTAAAGACTTATCAAATAAAGATACGAACTCATTAAAGGTATTGGAGAGTTTATTATTAATGAAGATAAGTAGTTCTAGGGCGAACTTTTTATTAATATTTTCTAGGGAGACGGCGACGAGTTACGTAGTAGCGGCTTAGTTCTTCCGGATCTTCCAGAGAATGACGTAAAAGGTAGTAACGACAATTCTTTTAAGTGCTTTTAATATTGGAGTAAACCTCCGTTCCTGAACGTAATAATCACCCAAACATCCTAGGCGTAATATATACTTTGAAATAACATAAGTTACCTATTGATATTCTGGTGAAGGTTAACCTAAAATAACTTTATAATATAAATAGGAAATGATATAAGCCTCTATTCGATACCGGTATCTATAGATATCAACATTAAGAAAGAGCATGAAAAATAAACCGTAAGGTGAAACTATGTACATAAAGATTAGCTTCACCGAGTTATCGAAATGAAATAGGGATAAGTAGTAACTTTAATCGATGGGTGGGCTATTTAATTGTAACGTTATAATATCTACAATATATAGTTACAAAAATGTGTACCAATTCAATGAAATTACAAAGTAAATTTACTATAAATATGGAGTTATTAAAAAGTTAGGGCTGAACTATCGAGTCGAATTAAAATTATGTCAACTCCTATATACGATTATATACAAAAGTTACGTTTTTTCCTACCAAAATTTAATTAAATTATCGGCCTAAATAATACAGATACCTATAATAACATTGGTATCGATGTTGCTTAGGCGTTACATTGAATCCAATAGATTGGTACGAATACAATGACTGTTCATACTACACCATAGGTATAAATTAAGTTTTTTACGACGAAAGAGTTCCGAATTGTTATCTCAGGTTACACATCGCTCAAAAACAGCTCGTAAAACGTTTAAATTAGTTATTATAACATCCCCATAGTTATTGAAAGCGGGTACATCGCTGTTACTACTCCTTTTACATATAGAATCTCTAGTACTAATAATGCTAACGTAGCTGGCACTACCGTACCGAGTGTAAAGGTTGTAAAATAGCTTATTTATAAGTTAAGCGCGAGCGACCCACTTGTTGTAATTTGTAAATATATTGAAAGGAAGTAACTTATTAGCTAACATATTGTTCATTGATCCTTCTAAAATGACAAACTTAGCGGCGGACTCTCAGGCTATACCACCAGCCTTTGCGAATAAAGCCTTCCAAATTTTTTTTTTAAAAAAACGCAAAACCTTTTGCGAGCTCTTGGTTCTATATTTATAAGCTAAGAGATAATAGCTTTAACTATGTCGAAGTCATAATAATAAGTGAGAAACATTACTATTAAGATATAAGGGTCGCTAATACCGCCATCGTTACTACGGTCGTAATAAATTTTCATAACAATTTTATCAAAGATTTTGAATTATTTGAAAATGACGTAAAAAAATTCATATTAATATACTTCCGGTTTTTATATAATTTATATAAAATCATAGCTTTTTATATCCGAAAATGTAGTTCAATACCGGAAAACTAGACCGAATAGTTAAAGGGTTTACGTTTAGGTCGTTAACATTTATCGAACGATGCGTTCGTATCGTAATCGGAGTTAATGATGGTAGGCTTTAGAAGTTGCAATGTTGTCGATTCGATTGGTCGAAGTAACAAGTGTATTGAAGTAGTCAGATGGTAGATGTATTTTTCTAGGTTTGGCAAACCGCTAGCTGGTTTACACTGTAATTTGTATTGCCAAGTGCTTGGCCTGTGCCCTAGAGTGAAGTGTAGCGTACTGCACTCGACTTACACCTAATGCGGTAAGTCTATACAATGCAATACACTTAACTTGTAGTTTAGTATAGTTAACTTTACTTATAGTAAAGTTGACCTATTGAATTGCATGTAATACTATTCGAATACTAGCAACTTTTAATTTGTATGCATATATAAGTGTGGCTAACCAATCTTTTCCGGTTAGTGCTGAACAGTGATCTCATACCCCCTATCAATTCCGATTAACTTCTATACTGCATTACACCTGTTTTCATGTAAATTAAACCCATTAGGCCTTAATTTCTCTAGCGCTCCGAGGTCCGAGTTTATTAACTCTTACAAAAAGTTTTTCACTACAACCCTTTGCAAGCTTTTACTTTAGTTGTGCTACTTAAATCGATCACCATTATTAATCCCTTGACAATCTTCCAGTTTGTTAGTATATCTCTATTCGTTGTTACGTAACTTGAGCTTTCCGAGCGGCCTATCCACGTAACCCTCGATACGTACAGTTAGCCTGTTACTATCCACAAACTTTTCCAGGGCTTTTTTAGGCGCTATCTTTGTCATGAAATTTGAGAGGTTATCTTTACCATCGATCCATCGAAACTCCTCGATCTTCCTCTCTTCATAGGCTTTACGGAGTAATATTACGTCGAGTATCAGGCACTTTTCACTAGTGGTTCCAAGTTTTAAAAGGCATTCAAAAAGGCTCCTTAAATCGGTACAAATTACCACTGGGATAGGAGGAATCCGTAGCTATTTGGTAATAAGATTAAGAGTTTTTTATAGTGTTATATTTATGTTAAAGTTTATTATTATATTATAAACCTTCGATACCAATACACTTCATGTAATCCTTTTACACTTAATAAAGGTTTAGTAAATCAGGTTACCAGTAATGTTAAATTGGACTTTCTACCTATTTTCGTTAACGAAAGTTATTAAAAAGTCGATTTATACAGATAGATCGGTGTTGTCTATAAAGAACCTATTTGTAAAGATGATTAGCTTTTCCTTTAACAGGTTGATTAGAACCATATTAATCCCACGGTACAGATTTTACATTTATTATTCAATTCTCTTATTTAGCCGGTTAAAGTCTTTATCTATTGGTTTTTGTATTTTCGCGGCGATAAACAGGTTGTACGAGGCTTCCGGTTAATATAAGGTAATAATATAACTATTTCGAGTACGTTATTTCAAGTACCTTTAAGTCATAAACTCGTTCGTTTTGTCAATTATAATAAAAATAACACATTAGCCCTGTTGGAAAAAGCTAAAACCAGTATTAATATTAAGTATATGGATTAACAATCTATTAAAGTTAAATTGGTTATTTTCCGTCAGTATCGTTACCGGCTTGTAATTTTGGAATTTCCAGTTTTTAATCGCTTATTATTTCAGTGCTATAAAGTTTGCCGTTCCGACGAAAAGGGTATCGTCAATTTGTATACCCACTATGTTGAAGCTCTTCTTTTAAGTTACCAGTAAATACAGATCGTATGTTAAAGACTTTATCGTCAGCCGGGATTTGAAATGCGACTAATAAGTTAAAAACCAGTAAATACCTACTTTAGCTAATCCATACAATAGTTTGACATACAGTATTACCGTTTACGAAGGATGAATGGTACGTAACTCCTATAGTAATTTTAGTAGTATAATCATTTATAGATTCGTTACTAACTGCGTAAATTCTTACGTAATATTACGGTTATTAGGTGTAAACTTACTTTGAAACCTAGTTTGTAAACTTATTATCAAAGCAATTCCCAGGCGTTAATTAATATTTTAAATTATTAGCGACTACATAAGGATCTAATCTTTACCTTCATCGCCATATCATTAAACGATTAGTCGTAACTTTTCGTACGGCCGCCCTGTAATCTTACCCTTAACCTCGTAAATAATCCTCGATTTAAGGATCATAACGTTTGGGTTTTAAAGGTCAAAGTCGGTTTTCGATAAGAATTACATAACTTTTCGAATTAATAAGCCATCGATTTCGATCCTGTCGCTTTCTTTGAAAGATTTATCGCAAGTTTTCATAATTCCTTGTACTCTAAGCTTTATTATTAAGTTTTTATTATCCTTTTCCCCCCTGTTTATATAGATAGTATTGTAAATACAATCCGGTATATATTCCTCATTTTTAACGGTTTTTTCTTTAAGGGTTGTTCGCGCCAGCAGCGTTCCATCGGCTCATTGATTACGGGCGGAGAAGGTTTGTATTAACTCGGTTACTTGGTTTAAAAGGCTTGAGGATTCTCGTATTTAATATTCCTAATATAAGGTTTAACTTAAGTGGTTTGGAAAGGTATAAGGTCGTTAGTAGTCTCGACAACTATTTCAGAGTTTACAATACTTAATATCTTATACAAGCTCTCCTTTTTGCCTGATTTCTGCCACACGAGAACTTTACTTTGTAATGGTAAAGCAAAAACGTCGATAGTTAATAGACCGTTCCTAGTGTTAAGGGTGTTATTAACCTAGCGGCATGCCGATTCTTTTCGTAGGTCTCATAAAGTTTTTCTATAGGCCGCGACACGTTTTTAAGTACTTGTCGAGGGCGAAGATTCACTTATCAGGCGTAAATTCGCTCCAAAAACTAAAAACGTTAGCATTAAGCCGTTAGGGCCTATAGTATCGTTTAAACCTTTCACTGCCATTTATAAACATGCATCTGGATTTGTAAAGCTTCTAATTTACAGCGTAAGGATGTTATACGCTCGGCGAAATAGGGCGTATGCTCTTTTAACCTTTCTAATGTTTTAGTAGGCTTTTATAAGTACCTGTTTACACTGTATATCCATTATTTTGGCATTTTTTTWAAAATTTCGCCGCCATAAAGTTGGTACCGGCATCGTGAAAAACGATGTTAAATAGGCTTAGGTACGTATTAATCCACAATATTCTTAGTGTTTCCTATGTATCATTTGCCGAAAGGGACTTTAAAACTTTGCTCCATAAAAAAGAATTACAAAATTAACAAAGTAAAGGATGGGCTTATAATCTAATTAAAATATATTAATGAAAATCTTGTAGTTAAAGTCCTTATCGTCTTTTAGTCTAAACTGAAATTTCCGAAAGGCTTAGGTATACGTTTAACAGTAGTAATATAATCTTTCAATTGCTCTCAAGGAAAAATATTTTACATCATTAAAACTTGCAGACTTTAAGACTTTATATAACCTATTAATAGCTACGTAATTTAAATGTTTGTATAGTTAATATATCTATGTTTCCGTCAGGATTAATACTATTACTTTTGGGCCTTAAAAATAAAACTATAAATACCACTACTTAAAGGCGAGTAAAAACCTTTAACTATTGTTAAACAGCTCGTTTGCGTTAACGTTAACATTAACACCGAAAGTATTCATATTCTTTGAATAAAGTAAAAAAATGGTAAGAGACTTAAGGATTGCTAAAGGCTCAGGCCGTTAGCCATTGAGCCTATAAGTTATATAACTATGCACGTAACGAGATGAGAAATATCCGTCCTGGGCCCGGCCCAGGCGCAGATAGGGTACGGTTCGGTTACAGGTCGGATACGGTCCGTATACGAATAGGGCACAGTCTGTGTATGGCATGTATATGGGTATATAACGAGTTGGGCACTAACCTTACCCAAAGGCCCTATAATTTAAGTTACGGTAGCTTCTTTTGGTCTTTTTTCGTATTTTAATAGTAAATCCCATTTGGCACCTATATGACTTATTACCATAAGTCGAATTATAACATATTATTGAAGATTTTTGTTATTTTTCCGAAAAAAAATATTACTTATAATAAATGAATCTATAAAAAACATTAATAATTTTACGTTATTCTTTAACGTTATCGGGGAGGATAGGCCGTCAGCGAATACCCAATTTTTTACCTTTATAAATATACCTTCAGCCCTTTCGGGGCCGATTTAAACCGATATTTCTCGTTTATGAAACATTATAAATTATATTATGTCGGTTATTAAATAATTGTTATAACTAGGTTAATCGATTTTAATTATCGATATTATTTTTTACTTCTTTTAAATCGTCACGAGAATTCAATATTTCGAAACCAAATTAGTTGTGACTCGCGTTAGGTTTTCACCGATTTGGGGAGAATGAAAACAATATAACTAACTGTAATTTAACGGATCTGCTTTTACGTAGGAGGCAACGTGCTAAACGTTAGAATTTATATTAGAAACGGATAGAATGTAAATCGGAAAAGGTCGATATGCATTCCTTTACGTATAGGAATGTTGTATGGCGGCGGTAAAGCAAACGGTTACAGCTCATTACGAAGTCGAAGGATACGAAAATAAGTATAATATTTTTTTTTTAATTATATCGAAACGGCTTTTAACGATCTTTATGGCTCGGATAAAGTATTGGTTGAATTTAAAGGTTTAATTATAAGTAATAACGACTTATAGGTATTATTTATTATTAGATTCGAAATACTTTTAGCTTAGGTAAGCGGCTTAAATTAGCCCTCGGCTTTAAAGTACAATTACTTACGCTTTCGCATATCGTTATATATCCGCAATAAGTTTATTACAGCAGGTGTTAGCCGCGTAAACTATATCATAACTTTGGAAAAGTACTGCAAATTCGCCGACGAGTTAAAATCCTTAAATTTAAAACGAAGTTTTGGTCGTTAGCTAACGTGACCCGTTTAAAGCTAACAGCCGGATAATAATACAGTTATAACAGAAATTCACGCTTTCTAAACGACTTCGTTAAGGGGTCATAATAATTGCGGCCAGTTTTTTCGATACCGCGGTTAATCATTTTAGCAAATCCGTTCGATACGTATTTAAAACCAAAAAAGTAAGGTGACGTGGACGATAATAAAGGAATGTTAGGTTAGGCTTTTTTCGAGGCGTTACGTATGTTATAGTTTACTAAACTATTTTTAATGTAGTTGTGACCTTCACTCGGCATTATCTTTTATGCAGGTATATATAGCCCAAGTTAAAAAAGTAAATGAATGTTTCCTATTAATAGCGATAGAGGAAGCTTAACTCCTAAACATAATCTCGTTTAAAAGTTATATAACTTTAATGACATAATTATAGAATCGAGTAAAAAAGTTTAGTTTAATTGAAATATGTATTAATAAGGAATCATTTTTTATCCTTATACTTTTTAATAATACCTATTTTTAAATACGTAAATTGATTTTGGTTGTAATTGTTATTATATTATAAACGAAGCTTTAATACAACGGTTAAAGTTAAAGTAAACTCGGCTATTATATTCTTAAAATTTTAGTAAGATATTAGTATTACGAAAAAATGAGCGTATTACCCAAATAACCAAGTTTCGTATAAATATAAATAGATAGTCGAACCCAATATTAGTATATATTATTTCCGGAATAGCGTGAGATATAATTTTTGGAATACCTTGGATACGATATTAACAGGTTATTTTCAATGCGGGCAGTAGCCGTTTGGTGGTTCAAGGTTAGGGATGCCTAGTTGTTGACGTAGTGTCGATACGCCTTAAAACGAGAGATATATAGGGCGTAGTAAACTCGGTTTTACTCAGGTTAACGTAACGTTCGTACCGAAAGGTATAACGTATAAACGACCCGTTCAGAATAGCTTATATTATAATCTTTGGCGAAATAAAGCGGATTTTACAAGTAACGACGACGACTACGGTTAAGGAAAAAAAGGATTAGTTGCGTTTTTCACCGGAATTAATTATATTTCGCAACTTATTCAATAAGAATAAGGTTATAACCTTATCTTTATATAAAGGGAAACTCGATTACTGTTGGAATAGTATTACATGCAGTGTAGTAGGTTAATTTTACTTACAGTTAAGTTGACTGTACTGTAAGTGTATTGCTTGTGGAGACTTACCGCATTAGGTGTAAGTCGAGTGCAGTATACTGCACTTCACTCTAGGGCACGGGCAAAGCAATTGGCCATACAAATTACAGTGCAGACCGGCTAGCGGTCTGCCAAATCTATAATAATACATCCAACATCTAAATATGTAATACTACTGTTACTTCGACTAATCAAATCGACAACGTTGTAACGTCTAAGACCTACCAACACTGATCAATGCTTGCTTGTTAGGTTACGCACAGATAAGTCAAGTAAAAGAATAATTTACTTTCTGGTTACGTTTTACGGTTACGGAAGCTAGGGTAAAGGAAATATTTTTACGAAGGGCCTTTATTAGTACTGTGTCAGTCTCACAACGGCAAGAAAATAGAAAATACTTCCAGTTGTATTAGTTTCACAACGTCAACCTAGAAGTTAGCGACGGTATCGTTATCAAAAACACCAACAAATCTTTATTGATCCTTCTTAAAGAGCGTTGAAATTGACTGCTAAAAGTCTTAAACGACAAGTTGGCCAACGGCTAAGTTAGTACTACTATAGGTGTTACTACTGTAAGAAAAACGATTAAGTTCCTACGCCAAAACAACAACCTTCGCCTTCCACTTATAATCTTTACTAATAATAACAACCTTCGACCTTACTCTTTACACTAAATCTTATCCATTTTTTACTCTTTTCACTTCCCATATCACTTTAATTGTCAAGTTTATTACTTTAAGCGAAATACCAAGTCACGCCAAAAAGAATCACATCGTGCGACCTTATGCTAAGCCGCCAAGTCGCTAAGTTTCCACGCAACTTTACGCTAAATTACCAAGTCTTTACATCTAAGATCACTAAGTCCCTTACCATACACGTCCTACCAAGTCCTACATCATCCTAAACCTTAAGATGGCACTTACCCCAAAGATTTAGAAGGGAATTGACGCCCTCGGAATAGCTTTTACCAAGTTCTACGACGAATACCTTTAGGCGTTGGATATTAACAAAGAATTAACGCAAAAACACTTTATCAACTTTATCGGCTATTAAATCGTCAGGCACAATAATACTAAGAACCTTGACTACACTTTCAATAACTTTCGTAACCTCTTTGTAGCAACTGAACTATTAATATGTAAAACTTAGTTTAAAAAGGGGTTAAATGAAGGGTTAAAGTCAAACTTAAACGGTAAGGAGTTTATATACTATTAAAGGGTATTACGAAGTTAACGTAGGAATTTATCGACCTAGCTCAGCTTTAAAAACGCCTTTAAAACCCTGATTTTCAAGACCCTTAAGGAAAAGAGAAAAACTTTAAAGGATCCTAACTCCTATATACACGTTTTAAAGAACCTCCAACCTACCCTTAGCTAAGTCAAGCCTATTTACGCGCTGGCGATAAGGAACCTATTAACCTGTATAGCAATTTAGTACCACCACGTAATAGCGTAGAGTACGCCCTTGACGGTGGCAAAACACGTGAAGAAATAGCTGCTAACGCGGCCAGAGATATTAACGTTAGATTTTTATACCAGTTAATTAAGCAAGATCGCTAGGCTTTCCAAACCCTTCAAATACCTATCGTTTCTTAGTAAGTCTACCGCCAAAATCCTTAAAAACCTTTTCCCTTTAAATAAACCTACGCATGTGAACCTACCATTGGTTCTATTATAGGACTTTACCCCTCGGGTTAAGCGATTGACAATTACCTTTAATACCGGGTTTTGAAACCTTGAAAACTTAAATCGCTAGGAAACATCAACCAAGTTTAGGATAACTATTGCGACCTTTCTCCAAGATTTATTAAAATGATCAACATTAACTATAAGTTGATAACCGATTTCGTTAAGATCTAAGATAATATAGAAAAGTATACCGAAAAGTTTTACAACCTTTTCAACACCACGATAATGCATTTTTTAAATATATGCAAGTGAATAAAGGTCATATCTTCTGGTTTTCACTTAATATTCCCCGAAATCCTCACAGATTACACGAAAAACTACTACTTAACCTTCCTAACGAACGTTACCATATTTCGCGAGATTTATGATAGTATAAAGGGACACTTCAAACACGACGTCCACCTTATGTAATACTATACAAACTGAGCCATTACACGGTGAACTACAATAATGGTAAAGAAGAAAAAGGAGGAATCACTAATAGATGTTTTTAATAAAATGTTTAATACGTTCATAATGTGTTAAAAAGCAATAGAGAAGGCTCACTCTAATAAAGCCATACTTCACGAATAGGTATAGGAAGTTATTACGTGCGTTAGTAAGTTCGAATATATTTTACAACCCCTAAATACCACTTGTAAAGGCTTTTTTAACCAGTTTTGATCCTAGCTTATCACCGTAATGGCACGCACACCAGAATCGCTCGGTATATATTCTTAAACAGGTAACTTCCTTAACATGGACAGGGAGGATTCTATGGTGGTTAATTACGTCGACAGTAAGTACTTACGCCTACAACACTTAAAGTTAAGTCTATCAACCTCATCCCCAAACTAAAGGTAAAACTCACGCTAACGCCACCAAGATTTAAACGAACCTATTAACCGTAAGTACTATCGTTGTAATAGTAGTTAAAGATGTTGGATCTGTGGTAAAGTCAGTTACTAGTTAACTCGTTACCACCCTGCCGAGCGTAATAACAGGAAAGCAATATATCACGTTTAGTACCCTATTATTTCGGAATAAGATTGTTTAGATTAGGTTGTAAATATTAAAGACAATGAACTAACTAATGCCGCTAACGCCCTTAAGTAGATTAAATGGTACGAAAATGTTACTTTTGGCGCGATAACCCAATAACTAGCCGACTATGCCTTCTTGTACCGTTTAGGTGGTAAAACCTCTTACCTTTTCCCTAACTATATCACTAACCCCTTATATATCTTTAACTTTCACAATTATTACGCGGACTACACTTTTTAAGCTATCATATCAGATACTGTGGCAGTAAGGTACTTAACAGAAGGCCATTCGTAATACGTAATACTACGAAGGGAAAATATTACAATTACAGAGATTAATCGTTACGATACTAATAAAGCCAAAGTTGACTTTGGCCTAGGCGAACAACTATCATCACTAAAAACAACGGTAATTCAAATTATTATAGGAGAGATTACGTTCCATATCCTTAAGTTCCTTACCATCTTCCTACTTTGCTTAAAGAACATAAAGACCTTCGGCATTAACGTTGATGTCAACGTAGACGAGCTAGTTAAAACTAGTCAAAGATTTCCACTTGCCTTTAAGTAGGGGCACCTATAATTTCATTTTTAATATCCGTTAACAGTGGTATTAAACCTAACTGAGCCGGAGATACGTTAATTATACCGATGCTTCGACTATCCAACTGTTAACAGACTATAGAAAGTCCTAAGATCCATAGGGCATAACGATGTGTAATATTTTGCCCTGAAAGCTATTAAAAAGCTTTACCACTATTACCAAATATATGCCCAAGCCCTCTGAAGATTTAAGTTTACATTAAAAAACAACAAAAACTTTAACTGTAAAATTTTTGTTAATGTATTTTACTTAAATAATAAGCTTATTTTTTACGTCGTTAACTCCGTAACTTTTTTCTACAGAGCTAAGTTTTTAAAGTTCCTTTTAGAAAAGGATACTTGAGAAACATTAAGGATATTATAAATCGACACGTACCTGGGCCTACCCAACGTCGTCGTTTACGATACCGGTACCAACTTTGCGGCGGCGGAGTTTTAGGAAAATGCTAAGATAATAGGTATCTAGTATAAATAGGTACTTATAAAAGCCCACTAAAGTATTGAGAAGGTTGAAAGGGTATACGCCTTACTTCGCCAAGAGTACAGTATACTTATGTTAGAAATTAGAAGTTTTACGGATCCGAAAACACGTTTATAAATAGTAGTAAAGGGCTTAAACGATATTGTGGGCCTTGAAAGCCTGGTGCCAAAGCTGTTGGTCTTTAAAGCGTACCCACGCCTGATGAGTAAATTTCCGCCTTCGACAAGTACTCAGAAACGTGTTACAGTTTATAACAAAGCTTTAAGAGAATTTCGAAGGAAATCGATACGCCGCCAAATAAATAATACCTTTACCACCAAAAACGGGCCTATAACAATCGATGTATTTATTTTACCACTATAAAGTAAAGTCTTCGTATGGTTGGAGCCGGGAAAATAGGAGGAGCCGTATAAAATATTAAGTATCGTAAACTCTGAAGTAGTTATTAAAACTACTAACGGTTTTATATCTTTTCGAATTACCTAAGTTAAGCCTTACATTAGGGGTACTAATGATAAAGACCCTTAAGCCTTATACGTAAAACGACCAAATTAACACGATCCTTTTTTACCTGTTATTAATAAGCCGATAAAGCGCCGCCGGTGCGGACGATTCCCAATGAAGAAAGAAAACGTTAAAAAGGAATAATACACACCAGATCGTATTTATAATACTACTTGGGTAAATAGGGAAAAAAGGATAACGAAAACTTAATAGTAAAGCTTAGGATATAAGGGATTATTAAGACTTTCGGTAAATCTTTTAAAGAAAACGATAAAGTCGAAATTGACAGCCTATTATCTCCAAGTGTGGTGCAATTTATACCGAAGGTTAACTTTAACCTTCAAGACCTGAATATTACAATTTTTAAGTCGAAGATTATCTACGAGGTTAAAGGCAAGATTACGGAGCGGTCGTATAAAAAGTTACGGCTAATAGCCTAAGGATACGTCGATAAAGGTAAAGATTAAATCATCACATAATCGCTAACGATTAAAAAGATTAGCTAATACTTAGTAATTACCCTGATAACAAGTTTGCTAGCCAAAATTAAGGGTAAGTTTATACTTAATAACCATAATATTATATAAGCTTATATATAGTTAGCAACGGATTTACAGTGTATTGTACTATTAAAACTTCCATAGAAACTCTATGTTATCTACTTACTAGAAAGGTAATACCGTATGTTAAACCATTATATAAATTAGCAAAGGAAAACATCTACTAGTTTCTAACCTACTAGTCGCACTTTAAGGCTCTGCTTACGATAAAGTCTTTAATATACAACCCGTGTTTATTAGTAACGTAAGAAAAGGACTTTGGTATAATAGGCATATAAATTAACGATACCCTTTTCGTCGAAAGGCTGACTTTGTGGTACAGGAATAGCGAGTTATCAAGGATTTTAAATTCTGGAATTATAAGTTGGTAATGACGTTGACAGAAAACGATTAACTTAAATTTAATACATCGTTAATTCGTATACTTAATACCAATGTCGGCCTAAGCTTTCGTAAGAAGGGTTAGGGCGTTATTTGTATTATAATCAATAAGATTGATAAGGCTGGAGCTTAACGGTATTTGGAATAACGTGTACGGGGTAACTATATTACTATTTTATGCTAACCTAAAACCTCATACAATTTATCTATTAGGGTATAGACATGAATAATAACGGATAAAAACTTTAATCGATTAAATAAATGGTTGTAGTAGCAGATACAGAACCTGGATCGCTAAATCAATATAGTGTTAATTGACCTTTTAAAGGCTAAGCTAATAATCTTTGCGGATGGATCTTTCATAAATAACACCGACTTATCCTTACAAATCGGCTTCCTGATAACCCTTGTTAACGAAGATAAAAAGGAAAATCAGTTTAATATTACTAGTAATATGATTTACTAGACCTCTGTTAAGTATAAAAGGATTACACGAAGCGTATTGGCTTTAGAGATTTACGGCTTAATTGCGGGCTTTAACGTGGGCATAGCGTTATAGGAGACCCTTAATCATATTACCAGAAAGTTGCGGATTCCTCTTATCTCGGTAGTAATCTATATTAACTTAAAAAGCCTTTTCAAATGCTTGTCAAAGCTTGGAACTATAAGCGAAAAGAGCTTGATGATCGACGTAATGGAACTCCATGAAGCTTACAAAGGGAGGGAAATTAAGGAGTTCCAATAAATCGATAGCAAAGATAATCCAGAAAATTCTATAACGAAGGCTATGTCAAATAAAGCACTGGAAAGGTTTGTGAATAGCAATATAAGCTGATTATACGTATTGAGGGCTACGTGGATAGACCTCCCAAATTATGTGAGAGTGGATAGAGATATATTAGCAGACTATAAGACTGTCAGGGGATTAATAGTGTTTTGTTTAAGTGATACAGTTAAAGTTACGAAAGGCTGTAGAGGAAAAACTTTTTGTAGGAGTTAATTAATACAAACCTTGGAGCGGCGGAGGAATTAAGGTCAAATGGGTTCAATTTGTATGAAATTGGGAGCAATGCAGTATGGGAGTCAATTAGAATTAACAGGAGTCTGGCCAGTTGACGAAGAGAAAATTTAGTGGTAACTGGAAACGATTAGTGAGCTATATTAGCGTACGCGTACAAATTAAAAAGCCGCCAGTGTTGGAATAGTATTACATACAGTATAGTAGGTTATCTTTACTTACAATAAAGTTGACTATACTGCAAGTGTATTGCTTTGTGAAGACTTACCGCATTGGGTGTAAGTTGAATGCAGTATGCTGCACTTCACTCTAGGGCATGGGCTAAGCAATTAACCATACAAATTACAGTGCAGACCGGCTAGCGGTCTGCCAAATCTAGAACAATACATCCACTATCTGAACACACAATACTACTGTTACTTCGAACAATCGAATCGACAACGTTGTAACGTCTAATGCCTACCAACATTTACTATATTTATATTAAACTGAACGAGGATAAATTTTTACCAAAACAACATTAAGGGCTGTTATATTTGATATTAAAAAATCAAATTTTTAAGTTTTGACAATAAGTTACAAAGTTGGTAAATAAAGGTTAAGTACAGGTAAATTTCTTATCGGCGATACCGCTAGTATTGTTAATTTGTAAACTAGGGGGGGGGGGGATAACGGTTTTATATCGATTATCGGGCATTAAATAAAATTAGAACATAAAATCAATTTCCTTCACTTTTAATTAAAGAGACCTTACGTATGTTGTCGAAGTCGACATAACTTACGAAATTAGATATTCAAACGGAATTTTACCGTATTTGAGTAATAATCGAGCAGGAAAAATTAACGGCGTTTTATACGCGGTTTGAGTTATTTAAATAGCTGGTTATTCCTTTTAAGCTACCGAAAACGCCGGCGACGTTTTAACGATATATTAATTATATAATAGAAGATACTTTGAATGATTTCGTTATAACGTATCTAAATGATTTACTGGTCTTTCTTTAGGTGCTAAGTAACATTATATAACGAAAGTTCGCATGGTTTTAAAATGTTTTTGTAATATGGAATTGAATTTGAATTTGAAAAAATACGACTTTGTAACTAAGGAGATAAAATACCTGGGTTTCATTATAACGGTCAAAGTAAGTATTCGAGTCAACCCTGATAAAGTTCGGATAATTCGCAAATGAGAGTTATCACATACAGTCCGGGAGGTTCGAAGTTTTTTAGGATTTACCAATTTTTATCGTAATTTTATTAGTAATTTCTTAAAACTAACCAATTATTATATCCGTTTAACAATATAAAGTATTGGTTAAATTTAGATAGAATGGGAGGAATATATATTTTAAACGTTAAAGAATGCTTTTGTTATGGGTCTGATTTCTGTATATTAAGATCTAAATCGACTAATCGTAGTGGAAATCAATTATTCGAAAACGACGTTAAAAAGGTGTTGGCTGTAACGGAATAAGGATAGTATTTTAAAGCTAATGGTTTATTTGTTTGTACGATTAAAGAATACCAAACGTAACTATATTATTTACAATAAAAACCTCCTTGCTATAATATCCTATTTTAAAGTATAGTCTTTTAAATTATATGATATCCGTATATCGTTTACGATTTTGACAAACTACAAAGGATTGGAGTAATTTTTTTTACCACGATGAATTTCGGAACAGTAAACTAGATAAGACGAGATCCTTTTGCTTTTTTAATACTACTTATGGTATGGGCTCGCAACTTAGGGAACTCGCCCGGATACGTTAACTTATAGGTTATAAAATAAACCCGAAATTGAAAAAAATCGTATACGAGTCTTTTAGCCTATTTTCATTATTATATTAATCGTAATATTAATAAATTATATGTTAAAATAATATAAATTACGGTGGGTTAGGTAAAGGAGTTTGGCGAAAAGGAGGACTAACTATCGGATTACGACGATATATATCCTAAAGGGGGGTTGGAGGCTTTCAAGGGGCCGCCAAAGGCGGTATCGCTCTGGGCCCGGACCACGTTCGGGTCGTTATCAGGGATGACGTTAAGGGATTTTAGTACGACGGCGCCGGCTGCACCGTCGTAGGCTTAACTCGTATTAGGCTCGCCGGCAATGTCAACGCCAAATAATTCCTTTATTTTCGGCTCGGGTACGTTAATGGAATTATAATATTAAATAACGAAAGATCTATTATATAAGATTTGTCTTTTAATGGTTTTCGAAGGTGTTGAACGTTTTTTACCTAATGTTATATAATTAATACAAATTATAAATTATGAGATGGACCCGTGGAGAGTATTGCGTTATTATAATCTTTTATAATTACCGAATTAAAAATTATTAATAACAAAATGATTATAATAAACCTATAACTCGTCTATTATAAGTTATCCAGGCAAAAACATTTTGTTTCGCGTTTTAAACGGGATTATTATTAAAAAGGAATAATCAAAAATATTCGACTTTTGTATCGAATATATATATGTAATGGAACGAAACCTCGTCATACCTTACAATAAGACCTATTTTCATCTTTCCTTATTTTCAACCGGTACTAAACGTATATTTCGGTGGACTTTATAATCGACCTACCAAATACTAATAACGGTCCTCGATATTTGATGATTATTACCAATAGTCTTTTTAAATTTATCCAATTAAAGGCTATATAGTTTATAACGGTAAACGCGTTTACGAAATGCTTTTGGGATATATAGTAAAGATTTTATAGATTTTTAACTTTTATTATTAATAACTGCGGTTCGAATTAAGTAAACGTATTTTCAACGACACTCTATTTCCTAGTAAAATTCAAATAACTGTTATTTACGACGTATTACTTATAAATAAATAACGGTATTAAATGGGTGAACTAAAAGGTTTCAAAGTATTTATATATTGTGATTGTCTTTTCGTAATACGACTAGGATTTATATTTACCCGCTTATTAATTTACGTTAAATAATTGAAAGTTAATGGTTACCGGATTTAATGAGAATCGTTTAATAAATCAATACGAAATATTATCTATCCCGAAAGTGAATAGGAATATAAAGTCGTTGACTAATTTCACACGGCGAACTATGAAGTTTTAAATTTATTTACGTAAAGGAACGGAATTAGCTTAAACGGCAATAATTTATATTTAATAATAAATCAAAAAGACAATGAACCGCAAATAATATTCGGTCAAACTATGTAAAGTAAAAAAATTAAGTTTAATTACGCCTTTGTAATATTAAAACTAACTACTCAAATAAAAAACACGATTAACTTTATAATTAATACCGGATAATTGGTATTTTGAACCCGTTAAATATTATATTAAATATTCTTAACAAATATCTGGTATTTTATATAAATTTAAATGAGCGTATGGTCTCGGACCCCTTTTTTTCGTAGGTTTTATCCGATATTCGTTCGAAACCAATTTTAATAACAAATGATATAAAGGACTATAAATACGAGGAATTTAAAGTATAGGATATCCTCGTGGTAAAAACGGGAAGGGGTGGGTTTCACTATGTATTAGTTAGATAAAAAGGTTATAATGAGCCGAAATGGAAATTATTAAAAACTTATTAATATATTATAACTCTAAATATATTCGAAACGAAATAAGTTAATATTTAGGTTTATAATAACCCGGTATTTCGATAACGACATTAAATATATATTAAGTAATAAGTGTAAAACAAAGAACTTATACCTCTGAAATAACACTTTACTAATAAATAAAAATGAAATTTAATTATTAAACGAAGTTATGATACTTTAAATAAGGCCGAAGAAATATTAACCAATCATTTCGAATATATATCCAACCGTAAAGCGTTATTTATTGCATTTTAATAAAGGTTTACTTATTTATTATCATTGTCTTTATTTAAATTTTTCGAATACGGACGTTATCGATGTTAAAAGCCTTGTTTCGATTGGTTACGAGCATTAGACGATGCTAAGGAAAAGGGATGGTAAAAGTTATAGCGAAAACCGGTGGGCGTCCAAAAAGGAGGCTAGTAAAAGGCGGGACGTATGCGAGGCGATGCGGAGGAGGGCGGATAACGTAAAAAGGGGCGGGCGTTAGGAAAGGACGATAATGGATAATACAAGAAAGGACTGACGCTAAAAGAAACCAATGATAAAAGATAACGTTGAAAAGGACGGGCGTTAGATAAGGCCAACGATAACGACTAATGAAAAGTAGAGCGAAGTGTGAGGCAGGGGGAATAACCTTTTAAACGGGTTACCAAAAACTATAACACGTTAATTTAAGCTTGGGTAATGCAATTAGCCCGAATACAATCCTATACCCATTTTCGGTCAGCTCAATTAGCTTGTTCCTTTATAAGGTTAGTAAATAAAATACAAAAAAATCGTAAATCGTATAATTAAGCCTTAAACGTCGTTTATAACATTTTATAAGCCGTAACTTATATCAGTTATAAAAATATGGCTTAAGTGGTTATATCATTTTAACCCATTAGGTTAAAATTATAAAAAATTATTCGACTGTAATTAAAAAGGGCCGGGACGAAAACGTTACGCGTTAAAACTCTATCAATTAAAAGCGTCCTGTCTTTATAAATAAACGATATAATAAAAGAAGATAAAGGTGTCCGGGGTAAATACGGACCCGAAAGAAAAGGGCGATATAAACATATAACTAGAAAAGTGACAACTTATATGGTTGGTATAGTAAAACCTCCCTACGCCTAAACGATATTAAGAAATCGGATAAACTAATTAACCAGCTTAAAAAAGGCGGGGGTAAAAACGAGTCGATAACCCGGGAAATTTTTTTAACTTTTACGCGTAAGGTATGAAAAAAAACAGTTAATATTTTGCCGGAATAACCAACTAACTTAAAAATATACATAAACCTGGTAAAATCGAAGGTAGATTTATTTTTTAAATATATTATAAAAAAAGTTAATTTATGATAGGCTTTTTGCAAAGCTTTTTTATAAGCTTACCTTATTATAAACTTTTCGATATACGCGATACCTTTATATACAATACATTCAGACGTAAAATAAAAAACCGCCAAGATTTTAAAACCGGTTAATATACAATATATAAACGTTTTTAACCTGTAATGGAAAAAGTTTATTTTTATCCTGAATATTTACGAAAATAGAATTATCTCTTATAACGCAAAAATTTATAATAAATAGTAAATAACAAGGCATTAATATATAATAAAGTAACATACCTTACAAAAAGGCTTATTGTTTCCTCTGAAGACGCTAACAATAACATGGTTTAAGTTAAAACCGTTATATACGTTAATTATAATAATGAATTAAAATAAAAGAACTTAAATATATTAATGTAAATAGTTATTTAATATATATAAGAGAATGTTAACAAGGTTATAATAATAGTAATAGACGAAAAAAGAAAGACGATAATATAAAAGAGAAAAAGAGGAAGTTTTGAAAATTACGTAAAGGCGTCCGTATTTATAAAAACTAATAGACTGGATTCGGTAAAAATTTAGTATTATATGGGACACGTTATTCGACGTTAAAGGCAAAAAAATAATTTTAAATAATACGTTAACGAATATATTATATAGCGTCGAAGGTAAAAAGGATACATTATACGATACGTTAACAAATATATTATATAATACCAACAATAAAAGGGATATATTATACGACGCATTAGTCAATACATTATATAACGTTAATGATAAAAAAAAATTTATACGACGTATTAACAGGTATATTATACGACGTCGACGGTAAAAAGGATACCTTATATAATGCGTTAACAAACACATTATATGGCGCCGGCTCTAAAAAAAGCAACTTATATAATATATTGATAAATACGTTATATAATGCCGACAATACAAGGTAAGCCGACTGAACCATTATATAATATCTTAAACGTAATATTACCGATTGATATTCGACTTGTATACTAAGTAAATACGGTTCGTGTCCGGTATTTACTCAAAAAAACGTCGTAACCTTTATCATATTCAGGGAAAAAAGGGCATATTATAAACTTAAGCCGTTAGCCTTTAAACCTATAAGTTACGTAACTATATACGTAATGGAATGGATAACGTCTGGTCTAAGCTCGGCTCAGGCGCGGATAAGGCACGGTCTGGGTATAGGCTGGACACGGTCCGTATACGGATAGGACACAGTCCGTACACAGCACGTGTAAAAGCACGTAACGGGCTGGGCACTGGCTCTGGCTAAGGGCCCTGCACGTTGAGCCATAATAGCCTCTTCTAGTCCTCCTCCACACCTCAATAGTAAATCCCATTTGACACCTACTTGGCTTACTATTGTAGGTCGGACCATAACAAGGATATGGAAAATAATCGCTCCTACAACAGTTTAGACTACCATTATCCCTAATAACGATAGTTATTCGCCTAAACTAAAGCTAACTTTAGCCTTACTCGCATCATAACGATTAATCTTAATAACTGTAATACTTTTCGTTCGCAGTGCCACATATTACTAATAGCCTTATATTAAGTATTTTATGGCCCCTATATTTGGTATAATACCTTAAAACGTATAGTCCGCGTAACGATCGCGAAGGTTCAAAGTATATAAAAGGTTAAGGGTTTGATTAGGGTAAAGGTAAGGGTTTTTACTACCTGAACAGTATAAAAAGGCGTAGTCGGCTAATTACTAGGCCGTACTAAAAATAATATATTTTCCCTACTACTTAATTCACTTAGAGGCGTTAACGTTCTTAATTTGCTTGTCGCTTTCGAAGTTTGCGATTTGATTTAATTAATTCTATTTAAAAGCAGTAAGGTATTAAATGTAGTATATTACCTTTTTTTATTACGTTCGGATAAGGGTTATCGAATTAACTAGTAACCAAACTTACTACAGATTCAACATTTCTTACCACTACCACAACGATAGTATTAGCGGTTAGCAATTCCGCTTGAATTTTAGATTTGTTGGCGCCAATGTAAGTATTACCTTTAGTCTAAAGTTAAGGTTGATAAACTTAACCTTAGGCGTTGTGGAAGCTTATATTTGCGGTCGACGTAATTAACCACCATAAGGTTTTCCTTATTCACATTAATAAAATTGACAGCTTAGGAGTCCATACTAAGCGAGTTTAATATACGCGCCATCATAGTAGCAAACAAAAAACGCAACTAGCTAAAAAAGCCTTCGCAGGTGGAATTTAGGCGTTATAACATGTATTCGAACTTATTAACGCCTGTAATTGCTGCATATACCTGTTCGCGAAGTATGGCTTCACCAGCGTAAGCCTTTCTCATTGCCTTTTAACATATTAACAACTTTTAAAACATTTAATTAAGGACATTTATTGGTGATTCTTCTTTTTTCTTCTTTGCTATTATTGTAGTTTACCTCGTGGTAGCTCAGTTTGTGTGGTATTATGCAAGGTAAACATTGTATTTGAAGTGGCCCTTTATACTATTATAGATTTCGCAAAATGTGATAGCGTTTATTAAAAATGTTAAGTAGTAGTTTTTGGCGTAACCTATAAAGATTTCGGGAAATAATAAGTGAAAACCAAAAGGTAAGACCTTTATTTACTTATAGATATTTAAAAAGTATATTATCTTAGTGTCGAGGAGGTTATAAGGTTTTTTGTTATACTTTTTTATATTGTCCCAAATCTTGGAGAAATCCGTTATAAGTTTGTAATCAATATTAATTATTTTAACAAGTCTTAGTGGAAGGTAAAGATAATTATCCCAGCCTTGAATGGTGTTTCCCTATAATTTAAACATTAGGGATTTCGAGGCACAGTATTATGGGTACGTTCCAGTCGTCTGGCCCAAGGGGTAAAATCCTATAACAGGACTGATAATAGGCTTACACGCATAGACGAATTTAAAGGGGAAAGAGTTTTAAGGGTTTTGAAGGACTTGGCGACAGAATTACTAAGGGGTGATAAGCATTTGAAGGTTTTGAAAGGTTTAACGATCTTATTGATTTAATTAGTGGAAAACGCCAATATTAATACTTTTAACCGCGTTAATGGCCGTTGCTTTACGTGTCCTGCCGCCGTTAAGGGCGTACTCCTCGCTATTACGTAGGGGTACTAAACTGTTGAGAAAGTCAATAGTTTTTTATCGCCAGCTCGTAAAAAGGCTTGATTTAGTCAGGGGTAAGTTGGCGGTTCCCTAAAGCGCCTATGTAGGCGTTAAAATCCCTTAATGCCTTTCTTTTTTCCCTAAAAATCTTATAAATTAGGATCTTAAAGGTAGTCTTCCTATCAGACCAGTTCAAAGAAAGTTTTTGCCAGTTCCACTAGTATTTTATTAGGAATATAAATACTACGGCATATAACCTCCTTCTTTATCCTAGCCTTAACCGAGCGCTGGATCATCTTTTACAAGTCAAAAGTCCAGTGGTTAAAAAACTCGCAAAAGTCATGGAAAGTACGGGCGCCGTGGTCGTAGTCGTCACCGAAATACGTTTCAATAATATACTGGCCAACGTAGTTAATTAAGCGAGGCTTAATGGAAGTTTCGTTAATATCCGTAATTCAAATTTGTTAGTTGTAGTGATTGACAAAAATTATTACGAAAGTTTTAACTTTCTTTATGTATTTCTGACTTGAAGTTATCTTAGTGGTTTAACTCATAAAAGGTGTGTAAGGCGAGAGACTTAGTAATTTTAGGCGTAGGAATTTGGTGTTTTAGCGTAAAGTCGCGTGGAAACTTGGCGACTTGGTAACTTAGTGTAAGGTCGCACGATATAACTTTTTTAGCGCGACATGATGTTTTTGCTTAAAGTAATCAATTTAACAATTAATGTGATATAACGAGTGAAAATAGTATCGTAAGGGCAATGATTTGATGTAAAGGGTGAGATTGGAGGTCGTTATTAGTGTAGGTTGTTTAACGTAAGAACTTAGTCGTTTTTCTATAGTAATAGCACCTGTAGTAGTATGTTATGACCCAGATAACGGTTGGGTCAAGAAACAAGCTAGCAGGCAGCTGAGTCACTCAAAGCCAGGTGTCCAACACATCAGTCGGGGAATACACATCTCTTATGTCAGCAACCTAGGGATAGGGTTACGCCTAAGAAGAATTAGAACATAAGTAGCATAGGCAGGAGACTGTATATGCCGCCTAGCAATATAGGCAAGTGATTCAGGACTAAAGAGCTGGATATATAAGGAACACACTCTCTAGATATTTCATAGATTCAGTAGATAGCTCTTCATTTATCAATCTAAGTATTCAGTCTACATACCTGAATAGCCTAACGGCTAGTGATCATTCTACAGCACGAATACACATCTTCTTGATATTGCACCTTTGTTACCTCTGCTACCTTACTGCTAACATAAACCCTCTAACATCTTCTATTTACTCATAGGTATTTAGTGTGATCATCAAATAATAATAACTTAGCCGTTTGCCAATTTGCCGAACTTTAAGACTTCCAATAGTCAATTTTAACGTATTCAAAAAAGATCTGTAAAGATTTCTTAGTGTTTATAATAGAGATACCATCGCTACCTCTAAACTGTCGTAAAAACCAACGTAACTTAAAAATCTTCTCTACTTACTACTGTAAAAACCGACGTAACAGCAAAGGCTTTTCGTAAAAAAATCTTTCTTCTACTCCAACGGTCGTTTAATTTAAAGCGTAACCGGAAAGTAGCGTTTTCTTTTACTTAACTTATCTATACTTAACCAAATAAGATGACAAATACTAATTAGTGTTAGTAGGTCTTAGACGTTGCAACGTTGTTGATTCGATTGATCGAAGTAACAGGTATATTGCAGTAGTCAGATAGTGGATGTATTGTTGTAGGTTTGGCAGACCGCTACTTGGTTTGCACTGTAATTTGTATGCCCAAGTGCTTGGCCCATGCTCTAGAGTGAAGTGCAGCGTACTGCACTCGACTTAAACCTAATGCGGTAAGTCTGCACAACGCAATACACTTAACTTGCAGTTCAGTATAATCAACTTTACTTACAGTAAAGTTGACCTACTGTATTGGATGTAATACTATTCCAACAGTTAAAAAAAATTCTAGTTATCGTTATTGGAAAGGTTAACGCGATCCCCGGTAGGGAACGGCATAATGGTTACATCGTTTATAGGTAACATGATAAAATATCATTAAATAGAGGTTTATTTCGAAAACTTAGGTGTACCGTTGGTTTCGAGTTACCGGATTATATTTTTAACGTATTTAATACCTTAATATTTTATTTTTTTAAATACAAAATGTACTTATAAAAGGCTTAGTTTCACTGAACGCGTTTTATACGTAAAATATCGGTAAAACGTTTGTATTCAATAGTAAAATTCGTATTAAGCTATTAAAGCACTTTAAAGTTACTCCCTAACGCGTACGTTGAAAAACTACTTCAAGACATCGTAGTCCAGATTTAAAGGGTTAGAAAAAAATGACATAACCCTTGGCTATAACCGCTTATAAGCAGCTATAACAATGTCGGGAAAATAATAGAGGATTATATGCAAATGGATCAAGGCTAAAACTATGACTTAAAGTAGTTAATTACTATCTATAATGCTTGATAAAAAAAAAAGAGAAACTCCTAATAGGGAGCTGCTACGGAGCTGTAGATAGAGGAGTGACCCGATCACGTGATAGGTGAGGGCATACACTCTTACGGCTTCCAAGCGGCTTTAGAGAACCGTATGAGCATGGATGGAAACTATTAGGGCTAGATTCCTAGTAAACATTAGCTCAGCCACCAGCCTCTAACACCGATAAAACATACAAAAGCTGAATAAAAAGTAACAGAAACCGATAAACAGTTTTATAAACCTTTATAAAGGAACGATAAATAATTGTATGAAACTTTAAAGACGTGATTAAATATATAATCCTAACTGCAAAACCTTATTTAATTTTGCAATTATATATATAATGATACCATCTATGAAGTATGCAATTGTATCTATAATATAACTAATGATATAGTTATATTTAAAGTAAACTTGGACATATAATTACGGAATGAATCAAAGTTTTAAAAGTGTAATTATACATCAATAGGTCTAGAAATGCGCTTAGAATAAAATCATGTATATTATTATATTCAATATATAATTTGATGTATATTCGCGTTGTTAAAAAGTTTTGAACCCGAGATTATATATAGTGAGTTGTATAGTTGAATGTTGAGTATAATTAAATGTATGGTTATATTTAAAGTAAAAATCTATATATAATCAGTCAGCTAAACAGTGTTTATAGTGCGTAATTAGATATATAGTTGCGTTCTCAGAAGTTTGTTTAGTTGCGCAATTATACACATAATTGTAACTCGGTTATAATTATATATACATGCTAGGAGGCGTTTATCGTTGTAATGTAATCGATTCCAATCTTGATTGAAGTAACTGGTATATTGTATTGAAAGTTTTGGATATGTTATTTCTTAGATCGGAAGACCGCTAGCTGGTCTACATACTAATCCATATAGGGAATTGCTTAACTCGTATCCTAGGTTGAATTATATACTCTCTGTAGTTAACTTCTAGCTACTAAAGTTAATTAAAAATCAGTGTAATTGACTTACAGTTAATATCATTAACCTACAGTTAGTATATTTAACTTATTTGTATTGCAATTAACTATTGTTCTAAAAATAGCGAATTTTTATTTTTTATATATAAGCTAGTGTAGCTGATTACTAATTATAGGTAATAGTTGAAATTCTTCCTATTTTTATCGTTAATATCGTCACTAGTCCGAGCCTATTTCGCATATAAATTTCACTTTAGTTGCAATCCTACACCTTATTGTTCCAAGCATCGATTTCCTCTTTTCCTACGTATAAGCTTTTTATTTTAGATTTTTACTTTATCAATTCAGTACCTTTTATTACTTGGTTTTTGTACGCGTTTTGTATTAAATACTCTGACAGTCGTTCGAATTTTCAGGGAATACCTGTCTTTTTACATCATATATCAACCGATCTACTTATCTTTCCATTTATATAGCTAACATATTGCTATTACCAAACTTTTCCAAAGCGGTATAAAGTGGGACTTTAGTTATAATATCGATTGGATTGTTTTTACCGTTAATACATCTAAATTTAAGGAATTTTCAAGCTTCGTATGCATCCCTCAAGGTGATCATGTCTATTATTGAATGTTTCTAATTAGTTGTTCTTAAATTCAAAAGATATTCGCAAAAGTTTTGGAAGTTGGTATAAACAACTGTAGATATCGAAAGTAATTCCAGCTGCGTAATAATAATCATTAACGTGTTATTGGTTACTATACTAATATTAAATTATATTACTTTAATATAAAATTTCAATTATCATACGCTTCACTTTAAGCATTTATATTTAACAGATATATAATATATAAATCAATCCGTAATCGTAAATTATCTCGGATTCATTCCCAATAACGAATATTATAAAGAATTAGATATGAAATATGAAATTGGTATTATTTATAAAAGAAGAATCGTTTGTAAAAATCATTACTTTTACTATCCTTAAATTTAGCAATATGATGTTAATATTCTTTCTTGAATCGTTCATTCATTATTTTATATGTTTATTTCATGTGTTAAAGTTTTCATTCCATATATTTTAAACTTGTATCGTAATCTATAGATTTCAAGATACCTCTAATTGTCATAAAGAAACTATGTAGTTTGTTTGAGTCTTTTATTTAAAGTAACATTGCGATTTTATCTTGTCAGTTTTATTAATTTTTGCTATATTCATAAATTTCTATTCTTTATGTAGGCCAAGATGCATGTTACCGTTATTTTGATACCATGAATACGGACTAACGATCCATTGAAATCAAGTTGTATATCTTTAGTTAATGTTTTAATCGATTTGTAATTTGAAAGACTTAAATCCTTCATAACATATTATTCTTCTATCATAAATTCAATGTTTTTCAGAAAAGTATATAATTACTTTACATTCCATATGTTACAACCTTTTTTAGGTTATAGTGCACGATTGTAAAACAAATTAAATGAGTGTTTTTAGAAATGTTTTTTAAGGTTATTAGGTAAATTTTTAGTATGAATTTTTATTTGAAGATCAGTAAGGAAATGAAATGCAAGAACGCATATTATTTCACGTAGTTTTATATATATATAACATATATGTCACTTGAATGAAAATTTTCACATCCGGGTAATTAACTCACGTTTAATAATAAAAATACAATTGTTGTTAATATAGGCTCTTTTTTACTTATAATATAAATTTTTCATTAATTTTGTTTTTGACTTAGGCTACTATTCATCGAGTCTATAGATTACATAGCTGTGGACGTAACGGAATGTATACGCGCAGCATCTGGCCCGGGTGCGGGTCGCAGTTGTCACGTGGGAGAGGCAGTACCCGATCCGAGTGTGGTTTAGGCGCGGTTTGCAAACGTCACGTGAAAGGGAACGCAACTGACTATGCAAATAAGTCCTACATGAAGGACCTCTGTATAACTCTTTAGTCTTCTTTAATACCTAAATTATTAACACTATTTGGAATTCACTTGGCATACTTTCGTAGGTTGAATCATAACGAATTTTATTAAATAAGTGGCGTAGTATTGTATCTCATTTGTTGAGTTGTATATCAATGTAGAAGACTTCGAAGAATTTTTTTCCATATTACAAGATTTGTTAAGGTTATCATAGTTTCAACATCCTGAAAATATAAAAGTTTATTGATAAGTAACATCCTTTCGTTAAACGCTTTAATGTTTATAAAGTGATTTCATCACATTTTAAACAATATCAGAAAAACTGACTTTTATATAAAGTTTGGTTGATTTTACAAAAAAAAATGTTTTCAAGGTTATTTTTAAAATAGTATTCAAATGCATTGCAGTAGAGGACTAAATTAAATGTAAGGTAGGGACTGAGTAATTTCCTATACAAAGTAATATAAAGATTGGCTAGTAGTCTGCCAAACTTAAAAGTAACGATTTATCATTCAATCACGTAATAATACTACTACTTCGACTACTATTCGAATCGACAAACGTTACAAAGTCTAAACGAATATTAATACTAATCAGTGATTATGAAATTAAGAATAATGAATTTAGGTAAAATAATAAGCTATGTTGCTGTTACGATTAATATTGTAAAGTAAAGAAATGATTATTTGAAATTAATTTACTAGCTCCGTCGGTTTTCACGGAAGTTAGTAAAAAGGACTTTTGAATTGTTTCGAATCGCATGGCGGTTGAAAAATTACAATAATATCTCTATTGACAAAATACTAAAAGATCATTATTGAATTTTTTTTTTTTTTGAAAAATGAGATTAACCTTCAAAAGTCTCAAATCGTTAAGAAACGACTACCAAATTGCTAAAGCCCCTACAATTGGTAAACATCTAAGTCGTTAATACTATCACTATAAGTCGTAAATCAAAAAACCGTTAATCTAAAACCTTATAATAAAAAATAACTTTAACCACAAACAATAATAAACCTTACTTTTGACACTAATTTTGACCCTTAAACTATAAAATTGTTAAACTAATACGTTACTGAATACGCCAAAATCTTTACATTAAGCAAAAGCATCAAAAACCGTCATATTTCGCCGAACAGATACGTGACATTTCTTATAAAACGTTCAATACCCACGCTCAAAATCATAAAATCCTCACTCCGCCAGAACTGACGTTAACCTGCTAACCAAAACGTGAAAATGAAAAATGATCAGAAAAAAATAGAGGATATCAAGGCTTTCGGACCCCTTTTCGTTAAACACTACAAAAAAGATCTCTACAATAAAAATGTTGACGTAATCTTCATTAAAAAACTTAACTAACTACATAGACTAGTACATATACAAAATGAGTACCGATAAGAAGTTTGGCTACAGTATCCACGCCTTTTAAAACTGTCCTGAATTATTAAACGGCTGAATAATTAATATATGGAAAAATAATTTATGTTACCGTTCAAACCAAGTGAAAGACAGAAATCTATAAACTTGTGATCTTTACCTTCAATGAAACTTTCAACGGGTTAGTTTAAACTGGCTTCTAAATGAAAATAATGAGAGAATTAATTTTCAAATCCTTAGCCTCAAAAGATATGAAGGAAAAGAAGAGGCATTACTACCAACTATTGATTCCCTTATATACGTTTGAAAGCTCTATTTAATTCAAACTTAAGTTAAATCTTTAACTCTCAAGGTAATTACTTTCTATACTCCGACGACAAAAGATCTGTTAATTTACTAGGTAATTTAACGCCTGTTAGTAACAATTTAGAATGCGTATTCTGAAGAGAAAGAACACGTAAAACAGTGATTACTAATAAGGTACGAAGATTTAACGTCGATATTATCTACCTTTTGATTCAAAAAATCTCCAAAATTATTGAAATCGTCAAGGTTTTCCTTAAGATAAAGCTTTTTATAGCGCGACTATATAAAACCAAAAAAGGTACAATTATACACGCGAGAAAATTATAGGTCTTACTATAGGATTTTGTCTTTCGAGGTAGGCGACTAGCAACTGATCTAATTATCATAACTCTAAAGGCTTAAAACCTGAGTTAATTGTAAAACAAATATCATAGACGACTGGAAAAACTATTGCGACCTAATTCCTAGGTTGGTAAAAATATTTAATATTAACTATAGACTTCTTACAGATTTTCCAAAGATTTGGAATAATATAGAAAAGTACAATGTGAAACTCTATAATATATTTGATATGAATCTAATGCTGTTCCTTAATATTTGCAAGTAGATAAAAATTTAACCTTTAAGTTTCAACTTACTATTACTAGGAATACTTACGGAATACGCCACAAACTACTATCCAACATTTTGGAGTAAGGTACGCATTTTCCGTGAAATATATCACGAAATCAAAAACTATTTCAAACACAATGTCAAACTTATGTAATACTAAACTAATTAGATTATAATACAGTGAACAACGATAATAGTTAAAAAGGAAGGAAAAAAAAAACTAATAAATGTTTTTAACTATTACTTGTTGGTAACTAGGCTGGTGGTTACTAAAGATCTAGCTCTAACGATTATCATACTCTTACTATACTCTCATGCTGCTCCTAAGAATATGGATGCTACGTAACCAGTCAAATAACCAGGTTACACTTTACAGTTAGTTCAATAACAACTTCTTAACAAGAGCTTTTGTTCCTTTTTTATTTAGAGTTATAAATAGTATCATATTACATTTGGCAACAATTCTGATTTATTTCATTTCCATATAATTCTCGTTTTTTCCCGATAGCATTTAATTTGTTTTAAAACGACTATAGCACAAAACTATATTTTCTGATAACAAGAGTCTGGACACTTATGCTTTAGAGTAATTTATTAAGCAGTGCGTTTAAGACTAGCTTTAAGGCGTCTTAACTGCGTAATATAACGAATTAATTGTTGAATCAAAACGGTTCTCCAAAAATTTACGAGTAAATACTATTGATCAGAACTAAGTTAATCTCAACTATACTTTGAATATGAAATAATATAATATTGGTATTCTACTTATATTTATAGATATAAACCAGTGATTCAAAGTCGTTACTGGTACATCCACAATATTGAAATAAATCTTTACCAGAAAGGAAATCGTTTCCGTATAACCTACGAACTAAACCAACGCGACTTTTCTATCGGTTTATGCTAAAAGCCGCGTCGGGTTACCACACGATAATGAGGACAACACTTCAGACTCCTTCGATTTTAATTACGAAACCGACAGTTAATCTAACGGCGTTAATCATGAGAAAATCAAACGTAAACTCTTTGATGAACCGATAGAGTTAACGGACATTGAATTATGCTTTTCAGTATAAAAAGTTACTATATTAAGTCAATTACATAAAAATAAGAACTTCATTAACACGAAGATTATGTTACTTATTCTAATAATTAAAAGACGTAGTTGAGATCATTATAACAGGTTATTACGCTCGTGATAAAAACGGTTGTAATAACGACTCCGATATCTTTATAAAGATTCTTTGCGCCTATAATTATAAATTAAATGCGATTAAATCTATGATTGTTTGATTGAAAACCTTAAATTAAAGTGTTCATAAGCAGGGTTTTGTTTTTTCAACGTCCATAAAGTTTTATTAGCCCAAATTGGCAATATATACTAGAAATCAACCGCTAAACGTATTAGTTATACGGAAACTGTTAAAGATACCATAATTCACGACTTACTCCACTTCTACATAACCGAAAAATATAAAGAATAGGTCGTTTGTACTTAACTTACTGATTAACGGTTTTACAAATTTTATACCCGATATAATAATATTAACATAAACTATATGAATAGTACTCGTAATAAAGGTAACGTTTACGATGAGATTGACGAAGGTATTATACCCGTATTCGAAGGCTAAACAAATGTGATTATAACTGGTATAAACATTTTACGAATTAAAATTAAGTGAATTGATTTTTTTACTTCGTAAAATTACAATTTATATTCAAAATACGACGCAAATAGTCATCTAATTCGAAATTGTCCCTTAAATCTCGTTCAAGGCCCGAGTGGCTTTGATAATAAATCTAAAACAAGTATTTTTGAAGTTACCGCTCACGACTCTATCGATTTTAAGGAGGAAAAATTGTAACTTTTATATATAATTGCGTATAAAAGTTAAAAAAAACTTTTATTCGATTCTATCGTTTAGTTATAATTTCTAAACAGTTTCTAGTTCATAATGGATTTACTTGTTGATAGGCCTTGCCAATGATAGGCCTTTAGACATTACCATATTGTCGATTTGAATCGGTCGAAGTAGCAGTAGTATTGTGTGTTCAAGTGATGAATGTATTGTTTTAGGCTTGGAAAACCGCTAACCGGTCTACATACTAATTTGTATGGCTAATTGCTTGGCACGTACCCTGGTATACAGTCGGCACACACTGTACTTAACTTTACAGTAAACCCACAAAACAATACACTTAACTTGAAGTAAGTATATTTAACTTAATTCATATCATAGCTAACTGACTGCATTGAAATTACTATTGTCTTAATATTAGCGGCTTTTTGTTTCATGCGTGTATGCTAGTATATTTGATGATTTATTTCTGGTTGCTATCGAACTGCCTTCTTGTTAACTAGAAAAACATCTGCTAATTGTACAGCTAAATTAAATTTAATCACCCCAAGATTCCGAGTTCCGGATTTATTAATTCCTATATATAGTTTTTCCGGTACAGACTTGGGCAAGCCTTCAATTCAACCGTGTCAATCAACCACGTCGCCAACTTTATTTCTGGTACAAACTTATGCAAACCGATAATCTAACCATGTCAGTCAATTAAATTGCTAACTTCATTTATTTGACAATCTTTCAGTTTTCCAGGGTACCCCTATCTCTCTATCCGCTTGTCAACACGTGATTTAAATTTTCCATGTGACTTTTTAATATAGCTCTCAATTCGTATAGTCAACTTATTGTTGTTAACAAACTTTTTCAAGGCTTTGTTTGGTATCTATTGAGTTATAGCAATGGTTGGATTGTTTTTATCGTTAATACACCTTAACTACACGATTTCCCTCATTATTTAGGCTTTGTAGAGTACTATTACATTAATTTTAAGCCTTCTTTCATTTGTAATCCCAGTTTCGACAGGTATTCAAACAGGTTTTTCGAGTCGGTATAAATTACCATCGGGATAGGTGGAATTTTTATATGTTTGGTAATTAAAACAATGGTTTCACATATCTCTATACTTTTTTCTACACTGGCTATTATATCATAGATCTCTGAAGTAAACGCGTTTTTATTAATTCTTTTATATTTAATGAAAATTCAATATATTAGGTATATAGTAATTTCAATTTTTTTCAAAATTGTGTTTTAATTAATGATTATTATAAAACATACAATTTGTCATGATAGATCGGTGTTATTCATAAAATGTTTGTTTGTAAAATTATCAACTTGGCTTTCAATAAGTCGATTGAGTCTATATTAATTTCCTGATTTAAGTTCTTTATTTGCCAATTCACACTTTTATTTCGTTGATTCTAGTGTTTATCAGTTGGGTTTTAAACTTATACCGCAATAGAAAAATCATAGAAGGCTATTAATTTGGATAAAGTCGCGATATAGCTATTGTAAACGCGTTACTTCAAATACCTTTACGATTTCGCTATACCAATATTATCAATTATAACTAAGTTAACACTCTGATCCTTTTGATGGGAATTGAGGTAGATATCAGTATCTTTAACATCATGTGTACGAATTAACGATCTATTGAAATATAGATGTCTACTACTTATTTGTATGACAACAAATTTTCAACTTCAAAACTTTGAGTCTCCAATAGAAAGTTGTTCTAATATTATAAATCCATTAATTTTAATGAAAAGAATATAGTTAATTTTAAAATCTACTAATCCGAAATCTTTATGTTATGTAATTAGTAAGTATGAGTTGTAGTTTAAAAACCTTGTACCTAACCTCAACTTTAAATACAATTAGTACGTTAGTAACTAATGGACTTTTATTTTAGCCACTCCGTATAATAAATTGATGTATCGTATAGCGGTCTGCAAAAGTTGTATATGACGATGTTTCTATAGTAATTCAAATAAAATAATATATTGTAAATTAATTACTCATTATATGTACGTTTAGGTAATATCATAACTATTCAGGGTAAACTTGTTATTAATTTTTTCTAATAAATTAGTTGCTAATACAACTACCAAACATTAACTTATTTTCCAAATCGTTGGCAATTACGTGAGAATTCATTTCTTGCTTTCATTACTGTATTCTTAAGCAATTGAGTGTAAGTTTCCAATCGACTTCCCTATGGTTTTACCTCTTTACCTCGTGTATAATTATAAACTTCAAGATCGCGATATTGAGGTTTTGAAGGTTGAAATCGTATTTATGCACTAATTATACAATTTTTCTAATAAAGAGTCCATAAATATTGATATATTACTTTATTTAAAAGTGTTTCCTAAATGTTTCATGATTTCTTGTACACGGAGTTTTATAACCAAGTTTTCATTATCCTTTTATTTTGTATTAACCCAAATAGTACGGTAAATCTAGCCTGGTATATATTCTTTTTCATTAGTATTTTTTTCTTTGGTTGTTGGTTACGCTGTAGACATTCTATTTTCTTATTAATCACGAGAGGAAGAGAATTATATTGGATGATTTGTTTAATTTGAGGATCTTCATTATTGATGTTATCGTTACCTTCAATTTCGTCAATATAGAATTTGACATGAGTTTGATAAAACGTTATATGATTATTGATAATTTCAATAAATATTTTATGATTGACGATACTTAAAATATCAAGTAGACTATGAAATTTCCTCAGATTTCAATACAAGAAGATTTCGCTTTATAGCGGCAAAAATAGCTCGTCGATTATCGTAGGGCTATTCCTAGTATTAAGAGCATTATTCACTTCACGCCGTGAAGTTTTCCTTTGTAATCCCTTTAAGGTCTTTATATATACCACAACCACTTTATTGATGTTTACTAATGGTTGAAATTTAATCGTTAAACAAGAATATGGTTTAAAAATCAATAATGTTGGCATTAATCTTTTAGGACCCACAATATCATTTAAACCATTTATCGAGATTTCAAGGCGTGACTTCAGGTTCCTAAACCTTTCAACCTCCAACTCAAAGATATAATACGTCTTACGAAGTGATGCGTGTATCCTTTCGACCTTTTGAATGATTTATTGGGCTTTAATATGTATTTATTTACACTAAATCCCTATTATTTTAGCATTCGCCCAGAACTTCACCACCGCAAAGTTAATACCAATATTGTAAATAATAATATTAAATAAACCTACGTATATGTTAATCTATGATATCTTAAACGTTTTCCACTTTCTCTTTTACTGACAAGGATTTGACAAACATGGCTCCGTGAAAAAAGCTTGTAAAAATTACAATATAAAAAACGGACTTAAAATCCAAGTAAAACACATTAATAAAGATTTCGTACATGAAATACTTATCGTGTTTCAATATAAATGAAAATATTAGAGGGGTTTAAGTATGTATTTGTTGATTATAGTGAAGCCTTTCAATATCTATTATAGCCAAGTATTTCATATCTATACAATCTATAAAGTCAAAAACATTATATAGCTTGTTTTCGGCTAGATAATTTAAATGAAAATGTAATTAACGTATCTTTTACTCCGTCAGACTCATCACCATTACTTTTAGGCCTTGAAAATGAAATTGAAGGTGCTTTTAGTTAGAGGTCAAAGGGAATCTCCGGCCGTTTTTAACCAGTTCATTAGCATTAACATCGATATTAACACATATAATATTCATATATTCAAGGTAAAGGAGGAATATGGTAGGAAGTTAAGGATGTAAAACGTGATAAACCTGATAACAATTTAAACAATCTTTGATCCCATTAACAATAGTTATTCGACAAGGTTAAAGCTAACTTTAACCTTAACAATATTTTAACGATTAATCTCCGTAATAATAGTGCTTTCCCATCGTAGTGCCAGATACTGCGAATAACCTACTGTTGAATACCTTGCTTCCCTTATATTTTATATAATATTTTAAAACCGATGGTTCGCGTATCAATCATAAATATTAAAGGTATTTGAAGGGCTAGATCCTAATGCAGGATAAATTTAAAGGTCTTCGTCACTTAAACGATACAAAAAAGCGTAATCCTCCAATCACTGGGCCGTTTAAGGAAGTGTATCTTTATACTACATAACTTGTTTTGGAATATTGTTATCGTTACTAGTTCTTTTACCCTCGTAATATACGATATAGTTCAAATAATTTACCTAGAAGTAATATATCATTAAATATAATATATCACCTATTGTTTATAGTGCTTATCTAGAGAGTGGCAAGATAATAAATAACTAAATTTATTATAAATACAATACCTTTCAACGCTATTATAACAATAGTTCTTGCGGGCAATGAATTTGTTGGAGTTTTACCTTCTTTGTTAACTCTATTGTGATTATAGTTTTGAACTAGATCTCAAAAGCGAAGGACTTTTAAACCTAAAATCAATTTAATGTACTATCGCGCGGTTTTCGTTATCCAATCGCAAAAGTCATTAATTTGGGGACATATACGAACTATATTCATCGTACATGTCATCATAATCGCAAATAAGGACCGCAACTACCTAGGGAACGGCCTTATTCAAACAATACGTGATATTTATTGAATTATATATGTTGATAATTCGTTTTTTAAAAATGGTTAGACAAAAAGTCGGCGGATAACTTGCTTTAAAATAGTTCGAAAAAAGGAAAATGTTTAAAAAATAACTTTTGAAGATATTGTTAATAAGCCATTCGCTTACAAATATCATAATTACAATCAAAAAGTTATATAATACAATATAATTTTTCCTAAAATACGATTAGGATAGTATAAGAATAGTGGTATTGCAGCTTGCGAGGCCAGTAATAAGAAAATCGTATGTAACTTAGATGAACTCGGTAGTAAACGACTCTTAAACAAGGAACCAAATACGGTTACAAAAACTTAAAACTTTATTATCATCTACCATATATTAGGAAATGGAAACCTTAAGGGCTTGGTTTTTATTAACGCGAATATGGATAGTAAATCGAAGATTATCTATATGTATAGCACGAATTGGACGAGAGTAAATAACGTTCCAGGTAATAACTGTGTTTAAAACATTTAAAAAATCGATATTAGTAAAAGGTTAGTGGCTTTTCGATATAAACTCACCTGTAATAGTAAGCCAAAAGATACGCGAGTTTGGAAGCAACGTAAAAGCAACCAATTTGGCGAGAAAAAGCAGTAATTCTCGACCCGAGAAACAGGGATCAGCAAGGCCTATAAGAATATTATAGTTTCGTGGTAGTAATATATCAAGTTATATATAATCCACCAATTTATTATAAACCAGATTATAACGGAATTTGGAAATAAATTTTAACTAACGGATTATTTTTTCAAAAAGCGGTCGTATCATCATAAAGTATTTCAAATCTTTATAGTCCATAAAAAAGTAAACGGGTAAACAGTGTTACAGAGCTCCGCATTTTATACTTCTAAATAGCTTATAAACCATAAAAGTTCCTGATCGTAAATTCGATAATTACATTGTGCGAGTTATCAATGATATTAGTAATACGACACTTTATGAAGTGTTTGCTAGTCATCATGTTAAAGTAAACAACCTCCTAAAACTCATGCTAAGCATTCGGTTTTCAAAAAGGTTTTTTATTTGGGGTCCTATTAAGTTAAAACGCGTTTTAAAAAGAATGAGAGTTAAAACCACTAAACCGAAATTTCTTTCTCAGATCTTTAACGAAAGATAACTTCTTCTTTAATTAAAATAATCAAAAGATCGGCTATTACGAAGTGATTATGACTAAATTAGCTGTAAAAGTTGGCGAATATACAAAAACACTCCTACTTTCAATATGAACGGAAAAGCTTCTCATTCCTAAACAACCTATAACTTCTCTGAACGCATACATACTCCGACCTCATATTCGATAATAAACCTTTAATACTTCGGTTTTTAAACACTAAACTTACACTTGAATATATCGAGAATTTATCTTGTAACATTAAAAAAAATTAATATCTATTTAAGCTTGATATAATTATCATTAGTTGTTGAAATAGCAGTTAAATACAGTATAGCTAAGTCTATTTCACTTTCAGTAAAGTTGATTATACACACTTCAAATTGACTGTAGTTTGTGGGAACTGGCTATACTTACTGCAATTGCAGTATAGTAGATGCTTACTTCAAAGTAGGGTACATGCCAAAGCGTTTGGCCATACAAATCAACGTGCAGGAAGGCTAGCGGTCTGCTAAACTTAGAACCTACAACTCACCCACAACAACCAATTTCAATGCAGCACTAGTTACTTTAACTACAGTGATTCGAATCGACTACTTTGCAAGGATAAAGGCATACCAATATGACGAATATTATTTAAATATACCAATATATTGTTAAAATAGGCGAAATATAAAATATCGATACATAAGCGTAACTACATCTTAATATATCGTTAAACGGTAACCGATACGCCAATAAAGTCGAAATATATAACGAGTTATTTTAAAAGTTCGAATCGGATACAGAATGCGGTTTTCCACTCGTTGTTTTTTTCTATTCAAAGTTTGTAAGAATCGTTTGTAACATTGAATTCAGTAAACTATTTAACCCGTAAAATATTAGAAAACGTTTTTTTAATAAGAGGAAAAGTATATTAGTCAACTTTCTTAATAACGTTAAATTGTTAATATTCGGTATGGAAACGTAGGCCGCCTCTATGGTTCTTGAAAAAAATCATGGGATAACCTATTAGAGAGCTTTTCGCGCGAATATAACCTTAGTCCAACGACTTAATTAGTATTTTCAGTAATACCAAGAATTTCTCCCATGATATACCATATAATAGATCTTGAAAAACTTTCCAACGCTGGCTTTAATTATATTTTCAAAGGATAATCCTATAATCGACTATAAAATAGTAGGAAAATAACTTGTTCCAGAGAGTTTTAATGAATAAAGTTGTAAAATTCTTAAATAATTGTGGAAGCTTGTCATTGATAACAATAGTTTACCTTAAGGCTAGTTGCTTTTTCATCTCCCTAAGAAAAACATATATAATACATATGGTAAAAGCTTGATCTTCGCGGTCTTTTTTGAGTATAACGAGGAAAACGGTGGCATTAACACCTTGGGGTAACTTTTATTTTGGTATAAACCTCCGTTACCATACGCAGGAGTTACCCATTGGTTTCAAAATTAATATATATTTCGGAGCAACGTAGTTCACCTATTTGTGTTTTATCCAAAGGTTACTCAAAATAACGTCATATTATCAATGGGAAATTAAATAGATCTTTATATGGTATTAATACCTATCGAGGTTAACGTTTAAGTATGTTATATAAGATATAAGTCGTAAGCCAGTAACGGCGGCTTACCGTGTAGCTTTGTTAAGTAGTCGAGGTAAAATAAAAATGCGCAGCATCTGCAATCAGCGGGGAATCTGCTTACTAACAACTCTATAACACTTACAAGTTATATCTATCAAAGTTTTGACAAGTTAAATGAAATTGCAAAGTAAATCTACTACAAACAAAGAGCTATGCATAATCTGTGGAGTTATCAATCAATAAGTTGAGCGCGAGCAACTCACTCTCTATATTCTTCGGGCATACAGAAAGGGTGAAGAGCGTTAACCAGAGTATTATTAATATCCCTATCTAGGATAACGAGCTTGGCGATAGACTCCCAAGATATATCGCTAGCTTCATCTAACAAAAGCTCTTAAACGTTTTTAAAAACGTAAAATATTATACAAACCCTTCATTTAAAAATTATAAGACGATAGATAACGGCTTTTACCACGTTAAGGTAATAATAATACACGAAAAGTATTGTCATAAAGGCGTTAGATTCGTTATTACCGCCGTCGTTACTGTGAACATAATAACCCTTTATAACGGTTGTTATTATTCATTTTAATTACTAGAAAAAAAGAGTAAATTTTTTTTCTTTCGTATTAATAAACCATTGTATTTTACGTAATTTACGTAATAATATAAGTTTTCATGTTAAAAAACGTAATTTCACGTTAAAAGACTTTACCAGTTAGTTGATATATTTATGTTTAGCTTATGAATAGTTAACGTCGTTAAATAAACTATCGGCTTCATAATTGTGATTGAAAGAATCAGAAGCGTCATCTTCATTATTAGATAATTTAGCACGGCACTCATTGTAAAGCAATGAGGGAGTTATGTTAGTATCGTTAGTTGGTTATATATAAACGGCTTCCATTTGGGGTGAAGGTTACTTTGAAAACGTAACCTATCAATAACAATTTTCAATTATAAGATTATGTGTTTCAACATAGCTAGTGTGTTAGCATTGTATTATTCCATATGTAAAGCTTATTTGTAAGTAATTTGATCTTGTTCGACAAATTTCTTTTGTAAAGCTTTGGTAAACTGTTTATTATAGGTGTTACATTCGTTTTGTTACGCGATTAAACCGTTTTTTTAGTTGGTTTTACTTTCGCGCGTTAAGGAACTGTACTAAACTTTAGATTTCTAAGTTTAAGTTATGAAAAGATATATTTTTGAAGTATAATAGTTTGAAAGTAATTACTGTATCATAGAGAAAAATAAAACATCGAATATTATATAGAAAGGGATTAAGTTAGAGTTGTTGTTTAAAATGGTTGGATATCATTTATAATCCTCGATAAAAAAGAAAAGAATCTCTTGTTAATGAGTTATTTTGGAGTTAGTGATAAGAAATAGCTCGGTTATGTGGTTAACCACGTGGTATATACATATTTATGATCAGCTTAGGAGCGATGTAGGAGCATGATAATCGCTAGAGCTAGATTCTTGGCAACCACTAGCCCAAGCAAAAGCCTATAACATTCATCTCTTATAACTCAAAGAATCAGCTGACGTTTAATTATCGTAATTTCCGCCAAATTAATTGTTAATATAAGAGGTGAGTTTAACCTTCATTGTCATGATATTACATAAACGTTTATGTAATCTACCACCAATTTGTAACGGATTATATTCTTGAAATTTTGAAGAAAAAAAACTCTTGGACAAGTTATATACTAAAATGGTTATATACGGTATTAATGCTCTTTGTAGATTGATTGAAATAAGCGTTTATTAGATTTTTATGTTCCAAATATAGTTCAAACGAAAATCCGCAAAAAGTCATCAATGTTTAATATATAACTACTAGTTATAAATGGTACAAGGTTAAGTATTATAGATATTATAAGATATAACTATAGTTAGCAAGCATAGAGAACCATGTTTGTAGAGTGTATAATAGCGTGTCACTCTGCAGGAAGCACTTTTGTAGAGTGCATGATAGCTAGTCGAGCCTTAGGAGGGATGTTGATAGAGTGCATGGTAGAGTGCCACGTTTCGGGTGAAAGCTTATTAGCTCTCACTTAAGGCATACACTCTCTGGATGCCTCTTCTCGCTCTTACTTACAATGTATCATCAATATTATCAATCTTACTATTCTGAATGCTATCTTATTCATACGTTGATGTACAGACCTAACCTATAAGTATAGTTAAAATAAGAGTTAATGAGATACTATTCCTAGGTTTCACTAGACTTACAAAAACAAAACAACGTGTCTTAAAAAAATACGCATTTAACAATTTAAACTAATCAAAAAGTTACCTAAAAATATGTAATTAAATTTTGATGAATCGTTAATCAGTACTCATCATATTAATGGTAGCTATATATATTTAAGCCTACGCCAAAATACATGAATTACAAGCTTAATAAAGATCGATAGAGTCTATTGGTAGGGCCTTAGATCGTTGCAACGTTGTCGATTCAAATCGTGGTCGAAGTAACAGTAGTATTGCATTAGTCAAGTATAGTATTGCATTGGTCAAGTGGTGGATGTATTGTTCTAGGTTTGGCAGACTGTTAGCCGGTGTGCACTGTAATTTGGATGGCCAATTGCTTGGCCTGTACCCTAGAGTGAAGTGCAGCATACTGCACTCTATTTACACTCAATACGGTAACTCCACACAAAACAATACACTCAACTTGTAGTACAGTCAACTTGACTGTAAGTAACGTTAAACTACTGTACTGCATGTGGTACTATGTCAACAGAGTCCATAATATAAAATAATGACGTTACCTTAAATAAGAGGTTCTAACAATCTATATTGCGATACTATATAAGCTTCAAACATCTTATAATCTATCGGCTAGAGTAAGAATTGAAAATAAACAAGATAAGAATTTTAATAGGTTAAATAAACGTATATAATGACGAATAAAAAACTAAGATAAAGATATTGATATAATATTTTGAACTTTAAGAACACCGAAATGAATAATATTTACAGATGAGATTGTTAGAAATGACGCTAACCTTGCATTCAAAATTGAATTTCTCGTAAAAATCATTCACGAAAACAGATGAAATAGGCGGTTGAACATCACTGATGACCGTATACACTGAATATACGTAAAATCGAAACGCCGCATATAAAATATATTTGTATTGAATATCTATAGTATAATGGCACGCTTTGATATTGGTATTGTTATCGATTTCATTTAGAGATTATTACCAAATAATTAGGATCTTTTTTCGATTCATATAGTCGCTCATACTAACTTTAGAAGCATTTAAAAGTACTTTTGGAAACTCGAAGCGACTTATGAAAAGCTGCGATACTAGATTTAATTGGATTTAAAGAGGTATACAAAACGTGAAGAATTGACGAATTCAGATAATTCAATGGAGAAAATAACCCCGCTAATACTTTAACTAATAATACGTAGAAGTAAACTTGACAGATGTTTGTGAAAAATAATAAGTGAATTATTTATATTGAAGTATAGGTAAATAGGCTAACATATTATAAAAGAAAAAAAAGAATATTATAATAAGTTCAAAAATACTAGTATGATACGTATAAAACACTTACCTTAACATATTTAGCAAAAGGTATAGGATGAATATCATAGAAGTTGAAAACAAAAGATTTAAAAGCGGGGACAAAGAAAGTTAATACTTGGAATTATGGAGTGGAAGCTTCTAATTGAAATAGAATTTAAGTGCAAAGCTGACTAGAACTAGTGTAGTAATCTCGATAGGGAGAGGAGGAAATTGTAATATTATCCTTGATTAGTAATCAAATACATTAGCACGCAAGTACAAAACAAAAATTCGTCATAATTATGATAATAGTGAATCATGCTATAGTTAAGTTAACTTTACTAAATAACGGTTAATTATACTAACTGAAAATTAACCGTATTGACTGTAAGTCAATTGCAGTGAAGTACCCAATTCAATGTAGGGTCAAGGACAAATACTTGCTTATATAAGCTAGTATGCAGACTAGCTAGCGGTCTGCTAAACTCAAAAGCAACCAAAAAATCACCACCTTCAACGTAATACACTATTTACTTTGACCAAGGTTCAAATCAACTACATTGCAACGATAAAAGATTAGCAACATTAATATAAAAACAATCGGAAGCCTTTATATATAAAAAACATTGACCTCGTGAATAAAATTGCGGTAAAACCTTCCAACACGTATTTTACAAATAAAGAAGTTGTGAAGAAAGGTTTCAAAAAGCTTTGAACATTTTGGGTAAGAATAAAAAGAAGTTTTGCGTTTATTATAATGGTTTCAATATCGTAAATACAAAACTCAACCATGTCAGCAATAGAATATTGGGGGATTCTACGCTTATATTAATTGTTTTTTTGAAAAGAAGTAATGAAAGATTTGGAAATTTTGTGAACTAATATTCATTTGGAATCTTTTGAGTATACTATAATTTTATCAATTAATTATAACAATTGAAATATAAATAAATTACAATTAGTAAAACTGTTTGTTATAAAAACTCTCAATTTTCTTTATGGTCAAAGCAAAACCATAAAAAATATTATAATTAAAAACCCAAATGAATTTAATTATGAAGTATTAATAACCTTTAAAAAGAGAATAATGATTTTGTTAGGTTCAAAGACGTATTTACTCCCTCATAATGTTACATTTGAACCATTCTGGAGTGATTTTAGCATTTCGAACAACGGAATATTCTATTAAATTACAATCAGTAAAAATAATTACTAATATTTTCCTCCATGAAAAACTATTTGAATATTTATTTTCGTAAATGAAAGAATATGGAAATATTGAAAACTAATTATCTGTCAAATTTCAAGCTAGAATACTTTAAAAAAGAAAAAAAATATAATAATAGTTTATAATTCCATTAACATTCATGAAGTAAACCACCTCATTGATTCCAAATGTTATAATATGTCGTAAGCACGTTATAACTAAACGAGGAAGTTTTAATATACAACGAAGTCCATAGTTTAAGGCTAAGTTGCAGCGGAATTTGTTATACAATAATAAAACCAATTAAACCTTACAATTGACCACTTAAATAATTTAATGTAAATCAAGACATATATATTAAATCAAATAACAGTATCCAAGTACACTTCAGTAGAAACGTTTGCTCATGTATTTCCGGTTATCTAGTTTATTCTGTTAACTTTATAAAATAAAAAAGTGTTATCAATAACAACAATAATATTTTTATTCTTTCAATATTTATTTTCCTTATAATAATATCAATGATAATAATAACAATTATGTATAGCTGACAATACAGTAAGTGTAATATCATAATTCAATACATACTCTAAGTTTTATCTTACTATAATGATAACTACTGTAATATTTATAAATATAAAATGAAAAAATACTCAATTCTATCGGTAAGAACAACAACTTTTTTGTTAAAATGTTAACCCGTAACAAGAATAAATTTATCTAAGAATTTTTCGACTTGTACATTATTGTCGACGGATTTGATATATTGGTTAAGAAAGTTGAAATTTTCGCACATCATATTTCTGGTACCGGAAAGCTCATAATTTTCTTTTAATGCAATTTTGGTCGTTTAATTGTATTGAATGTTAAATTTAAATTTTATGAACCTAAAGGCAAGACTAATTGTTTTGAAAGCTAAACTAGATCGAAACAGCGTGAAAACAAATGTTTTTTATTTTGCAAATGAAATGAGTCATTGTGTCGAGTAATCAGAAATATAATCTTGCGATTATCATAAAAAAAATCCGGTCTCAAACAAGCGATAAAAAAGAGAAAATAGTTCGTATTTATGATATTTTTGTAGATATTTTACGCTATTATCCTTCTTAATATAATAAGGTTTTGATAAATTAATCATATTGACCCCTATAGCTACGTAATCTATTAGATAAGCTCAGTAGGCTGTCATGTTTCAGCAAATTTAGCTAGTTTATTACAAACCCTATATTTATCCGCATTTTGAAACATATAATTGAGTATTTCATCTTGAAAGCATACCTAATTTCAAGGGGTTTATAACGAAATCAATTTTTATAATAGAAAACTTTGATTAGGTAATAGAGGCTATGGATGTAGTATTTCAGTCATTGAACCTTTTTTATAAAACCTATCAAAAGTGTTATCGATTTCCATATTAAAATATTCCATATTTGGTTTGAGATAATTGGGATAGAAAACTTACACAGATAAAATGTTGCTAAAAATAGGCTGTAAATAAGGCTGAAAAGTTGACGGGAGCCCTAACCCGATTTATAATTATAATGAAATCCCTAAATTTCGTGGTAAGGTATATAAAAAGCCCGCTTAAGTCGATTAAAAAAATCAAATCTTCCTTTTGCCATAATAAACGTATGATTACAAGCTTGTTTAAGGGAAAGACAGTCCGTTTCGGCTAATATAAAGCTGTATATCTCTATTACAATAGAATTGACCATTTATTGAATTATATAATTACATTATAAAAAGCGCGATTTTTTTGAATTTTGGGAAGAGGGACCAAATAATTACATACTCTGTTCATTTAATGGTTGTGGTGTAATCTTTGTGTTTTGAATCGAAAGATGCTTGATAATTAGTATAATATTCTTTCGAAAAACATAGGTTGAACGGGTGGTAGTTTTGAGAGCTATGTCGAGATAATAACAGATCGAATATATATAATATCAATTTTTATACGAGCCGAAATAACCATTGGCATAAAAACTCAGTTTTGTATTATTTTTCGATAATTAAAGAGTGGTTGATAATTTTGAAAAAGAGGAAAACGTGCATTGGTTTGACGAAAACGATAATATCAATTGTAGAACTGATGTGAAAGCTTGGACTACTAATAAATGTATTAATATTAGATGAAGAAAAATATGATTGGTATTAGGATTTCATTTTGTGGATATTACAATATACACTTATAGATAGTATACATAGTCCAAGTAGTAGTTCACTGTATTGCAAGATACTCTCATGCAAAGTACAAGATAACGTGTCACGCTATAGGCTATATTCTTGCAAGACGAAAAGTGTCATGTATAGAGCGGTCTGAAATGGGTATTCCAGAGCGCACGGGAAAAGGGCTACTGCCGGAATGGGAGGTTTATAACCTTTCATCCATAGCGTGTACTTTCTGGAATACTTCTTTCAGTATATCTATCTTTTATTACAATCATACCAATCTTATAATTACTTTTTTACTCGTTTAATTTTACGTAAATAGATAAAGAACTTACCGACATTAATTAGTAACCACTCAGTCAACTATAAATAGCCTACGAAAAAAAAGATAAATACAAATTAAATACCTATAGTGGGATATTATAATGGTTTTAACTATTCGTCATTTAATATTACAGTTTTACAAAAATTACACGAGATATATATAAAAACAATAAAATATAAGTAACTTTAAAAAGTATAACTTTAAAACGATATTATTAACCTTTATTTAGCGTTTTATCTATGAAAAGCTCCGTTACGCCACCATTAACCCTTGTTTGGCGCTTTAACGTACCCGGGAACTTTTTAGAGAGCTTCCTATTACGTAGCAGGTTACATAAGCTAAAAACACCAAGTTTCGGAACCCTTTGTTGGGACCCGTCCGATCTGAAATCGATATCCAACCCATTTATTAAATATAGAAGCGGCTACGAATATAGCACCCAAACTGCTTACGAAACAAAAAACGATTACAAACGGAACAACCAAACTGCTCGCCCTAATAAAAGAGGCCACTATACGACAATCCATACCGCTTACCAAATACGAACCAAGACCTACAAACCGGAATACATAATACATTCTCCTCCTCACACACCCATATCTCTTTTACCCTATTTGCTTTTGCATGTTCGCCTCATATGTTTTAAGTTTAGCCCTTACGAAGTTTACGTTTTCCTAATTGCTTAACGAATATAAATTTATCAAACGTTAATAAAACTAATTTGAAACGCCTAACTAGTTTGGGATTACTTTTAAATTACTTATCGTTTGAAATTTATTTACACTAATCAGTATTAGTAACCTTACTTTAACTGTTTTATTTGTCTTATTTAGTTTGTATTTGACGTTTATAAAACGAAATACTTTAAACTTTGAAATTTAAACGTATCCAAATCCAACCACGATACGAAATCACTAATTTGCGCCGCTTTAATATACTAGGTATACGTAGGAACAACTATCCCTAACCACCCCAAAACACTTACAGTTATAGCCCCAATATTAATAATACCGAAGGAAGCTAATGTTTACTTCGACCTTCTGGTCAAGTGCCTAGAAATTAGGAAGGATATAATATATGAAATAAACCTGGGCCTTTAGGATAATACTATCGATTTACCAGTTAAATAACTAAACTTATATATAGCAAATACGTACATCTTAACCGTGATTTTTTGTTATTATGAGGAGAAAACCTAAAGACCTGATATACTGAATAACTTTCATAAAAGATTTTCAAACTAGACGTTGGATATATGCTAAATAGTTAACCCATTTATTACCAAAGGCTTACGAATTGAACTACAAAGTGGAGGTATTAATACCCTAAAAGATAGGAAAAGCCGCTTTGTAAAAGCCTTATTCGAAACAATACGACTTAACAACTTGTATAACTAGAAGGATAAAAATGTATATTAAACGGAATTATGAAAAGGGTATTATTTAACAAGGTATGAAAAACAGGTAATAAAGTATATGGGGACGAAAAGACGAAGAATATAATAAGGTGTAGGATCTTAAGAAAAGAAAGATGCGTAAAAAAAAGAATAGTTGACGCGGGCTTAAGAAAAGTAAGGGCTAGATACGAAATCTAGGCCGTATCCTTAAGAAAAGAAAGGGTTAAACACGTATTTCGAAACGCGTTTTCCAAAAGAAAAAGGGTTAGAAACTTTATTGAAGGCATAGCCTTAAAAAGAAAAAGGGTTGTAAGAAAATTAAGAGAAGAAAATTTTGTATATATAGCCCAGTTCGTAGCTTTAAGACGAGGTAGGGCTGTAAAAGAAAGAAGAAAATAAAGGTTTGAATACGTAGTCTAAACCGCGACTTTAAGAAAAGAAATATCTAAATACGTAGTCTGAGCCACAACTTTAAAAATAGAAATGGATAGATGCCCTATACGTATCTGGCCCTTAACATAAAGGCGGACCGCCTTAGCGAACCAGCCTTCGACTTTAAAAACGAACTGGGCCGTAATGATACTTCGAAACGCAACCTGGAAAGCTAGACGGGCTAAAAGATAACGAGCACTTTGGATATTACGTTATATACACCCCTTACGGCTATAACAAAAGATTTAAATACAGTTTTGTTACTATGAAACGCTTTAAAAACCGTATTAAAGCTGTTTTCACGAAAGTAAACCACTTAAAAAGGTATATTAATACCGTTCCTACCTATATTAAACGTTGAGAAATACGTATCAACACCTATTTTACCTACGTTAAACGCTTCAGTTTACGTATTCAAAATATAAGCGGTACGTTTAATAGTTGTAAGCTATCATACTATTTTCACCGATTTAAAGCGGTTTGAAATCTGCCATCCGTACCGCTCCCCGATTTGTGCCTTTGTTTAACCTTACCATTTTGCGCCGCTTCCAACATTTTATTACTCTTTATTTTATACGTCGACTTTGAAGAATTTCCTATTATTTTTCTTTCTTTGTTTAAGTTTACTATTTCGCGTCGCCCCTACGATATTGTCACACTTTGCACTACCTACTTTAGCACTATTGAGTATTTTATTATTTGCTCCTGTTTCTTTTCATTTACGATATCGAAACGTATCTGGTATATTACCTATTATATCCTGGACAGAGGTTGGGCCAGGAAGTAGGTTAGTATGCAATACTGCGCCACTAGAAAGCCTGAAGTCTAGAATCAGGTGGAGAACTTCTCTTATGTTAGCAACCCCGGACAGGGAAAGACCGATGGGATCGACAGCGGTTCAGTCGATTATACAAGACTGATAGGACCGACAGCGACTTTAACGATCCAGCACTGAAGACGGTATGAATGATAGGGATATAAGGACACGGTCAGCACCACATAAATAGTATTTCCTTCATAACTCTTCATTTGTCAATCTAAGTATTCAGTCTACACACCTAAATAGCCTAACGGCCAGTGATCATTCTACAGAACGAATAAATATCTTCTGATATTGCACCTTTGTCACCTCTGCTACCTTACTGCTAACATAAACCCCCTGATACCTTCTATTTACTCATGGGTATTTAGTATGATCATTACATTACCTCTCTTCATTTTATATATTTTAAGTTACATTTGTTACTTATAAACGGTTTTGAAGAAAGTAATAATATTAATGTAGCCGAGTGCGCTGGTCCGGCTAAAGGGGTAGTTAATTACTGTTAAAAGGAGAGGGAAAGGACGATGCCGTCGCGTTCCCACTATCCTCCCCAACGCCCTCCCCTTTTATGTTAACGCCACCACCATTATTGCTATCGACGTCATTAAAGCCAGCAAGGATGTGGCCTTACGCTTTGAGTCGAATACCCTTAGGTAAATGCATAAGGGGTTTTTTACCTTTTTCACAGCAACGCGTGATAACATCGTTAGACTCGATTACATAATACATGCGTAAACCCCATTTTCAAGCGGTAATGACGGTTGCCGACTCCTTAATCCGCCGGTTAACGCCTGTTATTAATTAGTATGAGTTTGTTTTAGTTATTTACGACCGCGATTGTTTTTCGAATCGCTCCGAACTTTGTATTTTTCATAAAGGAATTATTTTGAAAATCGGTTGGAATTTACTATAAAACCGGTAGACGCGTAATAAGGCTTTAGATTACGGTCCTAAAACTAACGAAACGGGGGCATATCTATTACCAGTCCGCTCGTAGCAGTAATAACGGGACGAATGATCCCTGATTTCGTAATAATCGCTAACGGACTAGCCCGTGGCCACGGATGCAATATACGGCACATAAGGCGTATTTATTAGCAGCCTGTGATTATGGACCCGAGTACGTCGCTTTAACATCTTGCGCGTTAAAAAGACCTCGCGGCGTACTCTGGCGATATAGAGCTTGAGGCGACGGAGTAGGTTCGCCTCGTACTCTTTATCTAAAAGAACGTTAAAGGTATCGAGCGGGTGGATTTAGAGTATATGAACCCTGTCGTAATTGCGCTAGGCTATGCTTACAGTACAAAGGGGCCCCTACAGGTAAGGAGGTTTTTACTCGCGGGAAGAGAGTAAGGTTTATAACCTTAAAAGCCCCTCACTTTCCCCCCCTAAAAGCTGGAGAAGGGGAAGGAAAAAGGGGGGGGGGGGGGTAGCGATGGCGGTAGAAAAAGGCGAGGCCAGGAAGGGGGCAGCTGCGGTAGAGCTTAGCGGAACAGCGGCAGCAGCGGGGGTGGTAGTTATAGATGAAATTATACCCGATGAGGGTGGGCTACTGTCGGCGGTAATGGTGGTGGCGACTACGTTGGCGGCGGCGCGAAGGCAATTTCGCGTTGAACGGCGCCTGACCATCTTATTTTTACGTGATATTTATTTAAAGGAAAGGTTAATATATAGATATTGGTTAAGTGATCTACCCATTCAACCAGTTTTAATTAGTTAATTGGAACAAAGGTTAAGTTAAGTTGGGATAGAGACTTATATTGGTTTGAATAACGCGTCTTTAAGGGGAAAGAAAAGAAGTTTTACTTGGACCGATAACGATATATCTTTTTATAATGACTCAGAGTATACGTAACGGGGTAATTATACTTACATTATCACTCCTGCAGTACCTACGTAATCACACCCCTGTTGAACACCACAAAAGGCGTTATTAACAAATATATTGCCTCCAATTAGCTATATCAACCAGTCCTGAGCTATAATTACTCACACAGTTAAAACTTACTAATTCAAACCTTCGCAATCGGTACTGTAACCACATTATTGCTATAGAAACTGTTAATTTAGACCTTCAAAATTAGTACTATAACTACATTGTCATTACAGGGCTACATATACGGAATCGTTACAACTATAGCTACTAAACTATAGGCATATAAGGAAAAATAAAGAAACTGCTTATGTGGATATTACAATATACCCTTATAAATAATATATATAGACCAAGTGGTAGTGCCCTGTATTGTAAGGTGCCCTTATGCAAAGTACACGATAACGTGTCACGCTGCAGGCTACACTCTTATAAGACGTAAAGTGCATCGTACATAGAACGGTCTAGAATGGTTATTCCAGAATGCACGGCAAAAGAGCCACTGCCCGGATGAGAGGTTTATAACCTACTATCTGTGGCGTGAATTCTCTGGAATACTTCTTCTAGCATATCTATCTTTTACTACAACTATATCAATATTATTATTACTCTTTTACTCGTTTACTTTCACGTGAATAGGTAAAGACCTTACCGACACGTTTCAAATTATTTTTGGAACCTCTATAAGGCGTTGTGATGAAAGAATTGAATGAAATAAGCAACTCCTTTTGCATCATATATATACTTAAATTAATATTTAGCTATAAAAGTCACGAAAAACAATTTAATAATTATAAGCATAGTTGTTTTTGAAGGAAAAATAGTACCACCAATAAGAACGTGGTAATAACGAATTTTCAACTTGAAAGAAGATATATGAATCGACTTGAGAATAGTTTCTTCAAATTATAGATATTGAGAAAAAAGGTATTGAAAAATAAAACTCTTAACATTATACTAGTACTTAATAGGGACCCAGATTCGAACTTGTAAGTTAACTTGTTTCATGATCTTTTCAAACGTAATCCGCCGAGCAAACTGAACTTTTAATAAATTTTATGGATTACTAGTTGAAACACCTGTTAAAAATGAAGTATGAAGGCTATTAAAGCTAAGGTTAAAGATAGAATTTTTATTACAACCCGGTATAATAACCTATTTTATAATAGAAGCTTATATAACCAAGCCAAGGAAAAAATGCTTGCGAATCAGCTTAAAAACCGGTGAATTATAACCGAATAGAAAGTTTTTGAAGGGGGTACCCAAGGGAATCATATTCGTAAGGGGAGGAAAAATAGTGGTTTGTGTTCTTAAGAAAGATGAAAAAACTCAGGAATAAGGTTATCCGACAGATATAAAATAATACGTATGATAAATAAGTAATATTTATCGGGGCTTAATTCGTTAAAACGAGTGACAAAACAGTTCCTAACTCTAATATAAACTAAAAAAAAAACCGTTGTACACAATAAAATAATACTTCTAGGCGTTTGAATATTTTTCAAAAACTTCAAGGGCAAAACATAAAACCTAACACATAATAATATATTTTTCTACTAGTGGTAAAAAAATTACTTGGTATTCATTGGATAACCATTTACAATTTTACGGAAAAGGGACTAAACCCTCTATATGTATATATTCAACGCTCCATTTTAAATGGACTCCTATAAATAATCATATTATAATGAAATCTTGCGAAAATTCTACTAATATTGATAATATATAATATAATATAATAGCAAAGCTAACAATAGCAAATACTACACATAAATATATCGAGAAAGATAAACGCTTCATCTATACATATGACTCGTGCATATTTATATAATAACATGATATAAATATATATAGTATCGCCGTATTTGTGTATATAATAATATATTATAAGTCTATATGGTAATATCGTATAGGTTTATGGAATAACGCTGTTGGAAAAGTAGTAATTGTAGTGCAGCCAGTCAACTATACTGTGAAGTAATTTGATTGTCTGACTGAAAGTTGAGTATATTGTTTTGTGGGTTGACTGTATTAACTATTAAGTCACGTTCGGTATGTGTTCAATTCAGACTAAGGCACGGGCCAAGCAATTGGCTATAAAATTTAGTATGAAAACCGGCTAGCGGTTTGCCAAACCTAAATCAATACATGCATCACTTGACCACATAATACTACTATTATTTAGACCACGAATCAAATCGACAACATTGTAACATTTAAAAGCCTATTATTTGCAAAGCTTATCATTACTGATTAGTGTTTATCAAGGTAAACACAGATTGGTTAGGTAAAAAAAGAAGCTATTTTCCGGTTACGCTTTGTGAAAAACCAAGGTAAAGGAAAGATTTCTGAGAAAGGCCTCTATAAACTACGTCGGTTTTCATGGCAGTAAGTAAAAAGGACTTTTCGGTTACATCGGTTTTTACGGTAACCTAAAAGTAGTGATGGTATCGTTATTAAACATACTAATAAACCTGTATTAGATCTTCTTAAAAACAAATGTTATGATTGACAGTTCAAATTCTTAAAGATCATTAAGTTAACAAATGACTAGGTTAATATAACTGGGGGTATTAATATTAAAAAAACTATTAAATCTTTCGGCATTTAACTACAAGCAATAACGATAAACATTATTTTTATACCAAACTTTATCTTTTACATCAACCTTTTCCTTTAGACCATCTTTTCACTTTCAACTATAAACTCGTTAATTGGACACGCTAACAAACACATTAAGATCGCTACTCCGAGCGAAAACGTTAAAAACCGTCAAGTTACGCTTAAAAAGCTACGTTACGCGACTATATACCAAATCGCTAAGTTCTTTGCTCACAACACCAAGTTCTTACATACCTAAGCAAAATTTACTTACCCTAACCACCAAGTTAAAATATCACCTAGTCTGAAACAAATAAAAACAATTAAGGCCTTTGGACCTATCTTCTCCAGGTATTACGATGAAGACCTTTATTCTAAAAATGTTGACAAGTTTTTAATTGAAAAACATCTCACCAATTGCGTTAATGAATATATTTTTAACATAGAAGTTAGCGAAGAATTTGGATATATCACTCGCAACTTACAGAGATTTCGTAAGATTTTCAAATAATAGATAATTAAAATGTGGAAAATGATGTAACGTGTGGTTAAGGTTAAGTTAAATAAGAAGGTTAATTTACACGGTATTTACTTTTCAAAAAATACCTATTAGGATTCGTAAAAACCTTTTTCGAACTGGCATAACTTGAGGATTGCTTTTAAGACCCTAATCTTCAAGATCTACAAGGCAAAAGAAATGGCGTTAAAAACAACAAAAGTTTGAATTACAAAATCTTCATTAACACACTTTACTTAAACAATAAATCTATTCTTTATATCATAAACCCTGCAACCTCTTTTCATGACACCAAGTCTTTGAAATCTCTGTTGGCGAAAAAAAAATTGTGGAAAACGATGAATATACTATAAATTGATCCGTATTTAAAACCACTAAACGTCGTCATCCACGATATTAGTAACTACTTTAAGTGGTGAAATTTCAAAGGGATGCCAAAATAATAAGTATTTAATGTAAAAAATATAATTATTAAAACTGAAAATGATCACACGACGTTCCGCAAAATTTAAGGCAAACCCTATATTATAGCGATGGATGATAACAATAATAATGAAAATTATTAGACTTAGCGAATCAGCCAAAACAATCTTTCCCCTCTCTTGATCGATAAACTAAGATAAAATCGATGATGCAGCCGACCACTAAAAAGAAAAAAACTGAAAAAAAGAAATACACACCGAGCAGAATCTACAATAATATTTAGGTCAACAGGAAAAAGAAGAAAAATCGAAATTTGGCTATCAAACCCAGAGTAAAATAAATCATCAAAACCTTGGGCGTTTTTTTTTGAAAAAAAGCGATAAGTTTAAAAATGATAGACTTTTCATTCGAGTAGTAGTATAATTTATACTCAAATGCAACTTCATTCTTTCAAAACCAAGTATCACGATCTTCAAGTCGAGCATTATACACGAGGTTAAAAACAAAACTATAGGGAAGCCTTATGAAACGTCACGCCTAATCATTTGAAAATACGATCATAAGGTCAAAAATTGAATCTCCACACAATCGCCAACTATTGAAAAAAACCATCTAACATTTGATGGTTGTATTAATAACAAATTTACTAGTCAAAACTAACAAAATCTTCACTCTTAATAACCTTGATATAACCAAAACGTACATGTAACGCACAACGAATCTACAAATGATAATTTTTTTAAAAAATATCATAGAAAATACGTAACAAATACTCTCTAAAAACAAGTTTACAATACGTCAAGATATTATACGTCTTGGTTAAAACAAACGCCCATTAATTATTAACCTATTAATGGCACTTTGAATTGAAATAAGGCATACAATCTTTAACCTATAAACTGTACTTACTGATCACACAAAATAAAGATTTAAATTTAATGGATATACAAATTGATGATACTTTTTTTATCAGAAATGCTAGCTGTTTGACATCATAACAATGTACAATTAATTATCTAAAGTTCTGGAACTATAAACTAATCGCGACCCTAGCAAAATGTGAAAACCTAAATGTAAACGGATCGTCGATCCATAAACATAAAATTAACAATATCAATACCTACTTTAACTTCTATCAAAATGAGCAAAACGCTGATTTATCTAAAATTAACAAGAGTAACATAGCCAAAACTCAAAGCTATCAAAAGCAACGTACTTGTAATAACTACATAGCAACCTTATATCAACTGGAAACACCCTACGATTTCTCGATTACGACCTAAACTCAAAAACCAACAAACGAAAAATACGATTGATTAAACAAAAGATTAAATGAGCAAATGAAAAATAGGGATCATAAAATAAATATTATCCTGATTAACCTATCTAAAATCAAATTAATAATCTTTATAAACAACCCCTTTACCAATAATAATAACTTATTATTACAAATCCGATTCCTTACAGTCATTATCAATAGAAATGAATTACAAGAAAATTAGTTTAGAATAATAAGAAACCTAATCCATTAGACCTCTTTCAAATACAAAAGAATTACGTAAAACGTTCTCACTTCAATGGTCCACAACATAATGGCCGGCTTTAACGTCGGTATAGCGATGTAGAAAACCCTTAATATCGTCTCTAAACAACTCAAAATTCTATATATCCAGGTTATAATTTGTACTGACTCGAAAAACCTAGTCAAATACCTTTTTAAACGAGGAACAGCTAACAAAAAACGCTTTACAGTTAATATAATAACAATCTGCCCAACCTACAAAAACAAGGAAATTGAAAAAATCAAATAAATTGATAACAAAAACAATCTAACGAATATTATAACGAAATTGACACCGAATAAAACCTTAAAAAAGTTTGAAAACAGCAACAAGTTAACCATATATATCAAGCGCTACGTTTAAAAACAACCTAATAAAGTCAAGTTACATGCCAACAAACAGGGAAGAAAACAGGGGTACTCTAACAGATTGAAAAACTATCAGAAAACTAAAGACGGCGATGTAATTAACTAACACGGTTAAGTTGGAATCATGGTAGTGTTAGAGGTCTATATAAGTCTGTAACGAAAGACTTATATATCAAGGTTAATGTTAGTAGGGATTTAGACATTGCAACGTTGTCGATTCTATTGGTTGAAGTAACAGTAATATTGCAGTAGTCAGATGTAGATTTATTGTTCTAGGTTTAGCAGACCGCTAGCTGGTCTGCATAGTAATTTATATGGCTAATTGCTTAGCTCGTACCCTATTGTGAAGTGGGTGCATATTATACTTGCTTTGCAGCCAATACAGTAGGCCCGCACAAAACAATACACTATACTTGCATTCAGTATAGTTACCTTTACTATAAGTAAAGTTGACCTACTGTATTGCAAATACTACTATTTCAACACGGCGGCTTTTTAGTTTGTGCGCGTACGTTAGTGTGGTTGACTAATCTTTTTCGATAAGCGCTAAACTGCGATCTCGTCAACTGGCCAAACCTTTATTAATTTTAATTAATCTTTATATTAAACTACACACAATTATGTATAAATCGATCCAAATTACCATTCATTGATTCACGGCTTCAAGATCTAACTTTATCAACTCCTATAAAAAGGTTTTCTGTTATAGGCCTTTGAAAACTTCCACTTTAGCCGTCCTAATCAAACAAGCCACCATAATTAATCCCCTGGTAGTTTTCTAATTCACCAGTACATACTTGATAGCCGCCAAGTACTTTAGGCTTTCTGGGTGGGCTATTAATGTAGCCCTCAATGCGTATATTTAATTTATTGCTATTTACCAACCTTTTAAGGATCTTATTTAACGATACCTTCGTTATAATATTAATAGGGTTATCTTTACCATTCATCTACCGGAATTCCTTAATCTTACTCCATTTGTAAGCTTCGAGAAGTGGTATTACGTCGATTATCAGATGTTTTTCACTGGTGGTTCCGGGCTTTGAAAAGTATTCGAATAAGCTTTTCGAGTCGATACAAATTACCACCAAAATAAGAGGAATCTTCAACTGTTTAGTGATAATGTTAAGGGTGTTTTATAATGATATACCTATATTAAAGTCTATTATTATACTGTAGATCTCCGAAGCTAATACACTTTGTATAATTCTTTGACATTTGATCAAGGTTTATTAAATTAGGCTACCAATAATGTTAAATTGGTTTTTCGGCTTATTTTTGTTAACGAAGGTTATTAGAAAGCCGATTTATAAAGATAGGTTGATATTATTTATGAAATACTTATTCGTAAAGATTATTAGCTTAACTCTCAATAAGTTAATTAAAACTATATCAATTCCTCGGTTTGGATTTTGTACTTATGCCGCGATGAAGAGGTCGTAAAAGACCTTCAGTTTATATAGGGTGGTAATATAGCTGCTATGGGCACGCTATTTTAGGTACTGTTAGGCTTTAGCCATATTATTCTTATCGATTATAACCAAATAAGTATCTTAACCTTTTGAGCGAAAGCTAAAGCCGGTATTGATACTAAAAATACGAATTGATGATTCGTTAAAGTCAAGTAGATTGCCCTTTATCAACGTCGTAATTAGTTTATAATTCCAAAACTTGGAGTCCTTCATCGCCTGTTATTCCAATGTTATAAAGCCAGCTATTCCAACGAAAAGGGTATTATTAATTTATATATCTATTAGGCTAAAGTATTTTTTTACGTTACCCACAAGTACGAGTCGTGTATTAAAGATTTTATACCTAACCTTAATTTAAAGTACGACTAATAGAACTAAAACTAATAAACATTTACTTTAGCTAATTCGTATGATGATTTAATATATCGTATTACCGTCCCTAAAGGGTAAATGATACGTAGTTTTTATAGCAACTTCAATAATAAAATCCGCTATAAATCTGTTACTAATTACGTATAGGCTTTGAAGCCAGAATTAACACTAAACATACAAATTTACGATTCGTTAAAGTCAAGTTGATTGCTCTTTATCAACATCCTAATTAGCTAATAATTCCAAAACTTAGAGTCCTTAATAGCCTACTATTAAGATGTTATAAAGCCAGTAATTTCAATGAAAAGGATATTGTTAATTTATATACCTATTAATCTAAAGTATTTTTTACGTTACCAACAAGTACGAATCGTATATTAAATATTCTATACCTAACCGTAATTTCAAGTACGACTAATAGGATTGAAATTGATTAACGTTTATTTTAGCTTATTATTATAATAGTTTAATATATTGTATTACCATACCTAAAGGGTAAATTATACATAGGTCCTATAGCAACCCCAATAATATAATCCGCTATAAATCTGTTACTAATTATACATAAGTTTACATTATATGTTAGATATTAAATGTAAACTTGCCTTTAGTTTTGACTGACAGAATTATCACTAAGACGGTTACCAAGTGTTAACTAATCTTTTAAGTTGTTAGCGATTGCGTAAGGATTAAGTTTTTGCCTTTATAGCCGTATCTTTGAACAATTAGGCGTGAATTTTTGTACGGCTACCCCGTGATTTTACTTTTAACCACATAAATAATCCTTGACTTAAAGATCGTAATATTTGGGTTTTAAAGGTTAAAATAGGCTTCCGATATAAATTATACGACTTTATTAATTAATAAACCATTAATATTGACTCTATCGTTTTTCTTAAAAGGTTTGCCGAAAGTTTTAATAATACCTTGTATTCGAAGATTTAATGCCAAGTTTTCATTATCTTTTTTCCCCCTACCTATTTAAGTAGTATTATAAATACGACCCGGTATATATTCCTTTTCTTTAACGTTTCTCTTTTTCGGGGGTCGTCCATACCAGTAGCGTTTTATCAGCTTGTTGATAATAAATAAAGAAGATTCGTATTAGCTCGATAGCTTGAATTAAAGGTCTTTATCGTTCTTAATACTAATATAAAGCCTAACCTAAGTGATACTAAAAGTTATAAAGCCGTTATCAATTTTAATAACTACTTTAAAATTAGTAATATTTAAGGTTTTATATATGCCTTTTCATTTTCCCAGCTCCCGCCACACAAGGACTTTACTTTATAATGGCAAAGAAAGTACGTCGATTATTACAGAGCCTTTCCTGGTGTTAAGGGTATCGTTAACCTGATGACATGCCGATTCCTTTTGCAGTTCCCTTAGTGCTTTGCCGTAGGCTGCAGCTCGTTTTTAGGTACTTGTTAATAGCGGAGATTCATTTATTAGGCGTAGGTATGCTCTGAAGACCAGTAACGTTAACACTAGGCTATTAGGGCCCATAGTATCGTTTAAGCCCTTTACCGCCATTTAAAGGTATACCTCCGGATTCGTAAAGCTTTTGATTTCCAGCGTAAGGATGTTATACGTTCTGCGAAATAGGGCGTGTACCTTTTCAACTTTTTCGATGCTTTAGTAGGCTTTTACTAGCACCTGTTTACACTAGATACCAATTATTTTGAAATTTTCTTAAAACTCCGTTACCGTAAAGTTTGTGCCAGTATATTGGACAAAGACGTTAGATAAGCTCAGATACGTGTTAATCCACAACATTTTTAACGTTTTATATGTATCTTTTGCCAAAAAAGACTTTAAAAACTTAGATTCGTAGAAAAAGGTTACAGAGTGAATAACATAAAAACAGGCTTGTTATTTAAGTAAAACACATTGATAAAAATCTTATAATTGAAGTATTTATCGTTTTTTCAATGTAAACTTAATTTTGGGGGGAGATTGAATATGTATTTGGAAGTAGCAGTGAAGGTTTTTAATGGGTTTTAAGGCAAAGTATTCTCCATCTTCATATCTTACAAACTTGAAGACTTTATACAGCCTATTAACGGCTGAGTAGTTAAAGCGCCGATATAATTGGCGTATTTCCGGCTCCGTTAGGTTTAATACCACTACTTTAAGGCCTTAAAGATGAAAATATAAGTGTCTTCATTTAGAGGCAAAGGGAAACCTTTAGCCATTCCTAACTAATTAATCGGAGTTAATACTAATATTAATGCTAGGGATCTTTATATCTTTTAAATAAAGAAGAAATGAGGTAGGAAACTTAGGGACTTAAAACATATTTGATTTAATAATAATTGAAATTACCGTTATTCTTACTAACAATAGTTATTCGCTTGGTTTGAAGTTAACTTTAACCTTATTCAAATCGTAATGTTTGGTTTTAATAGTTTATAGTACTTTTCCTTCGCAAGGTTACATATTGCTTATAGCCTCCTATTATGTATGCTTTTGCCCCTGTATTTGGTATAATGCCTTAAAACATGTGATCCACATAATGATAGTAAAATTTAAAGGGATATAAAGAGTTAAGAGTTTGATTAGAGTAAAGGTTAAAGTCTCTACCACTCAGGTGATATAAAAAGAAATAGTCGGCTAATTACTAAGCCGCGTTAAGAGCAGTATCTTTATACTATTTTATCTGTTTAAGGGTATTATCACCGTTAATTATTTCGTTGCCCTCGAAATCGGTAATTTAATTTAAGTAATCTTTTTTAAAAGTGTTAACGTACTAGATATAGTATATTATCTTTTTGTTATTTCGCTGGGTAGGGGGGTAACAAGTTAACCAATAGTCATATTCACTATAGATTCAACATTTCCTGCCACTATTACAATGATAGTGACTGGTAATTACCCTTAATACCGCGCTTTGGAGGCTTTAAGGCTTGAATTACTAGGAAACATCACTAATAAAAACTGGGATAACTATTACGACCTACCCCTAAAACCTGTTAAGATGGTTAATATCAATTACAAGCTTTTGATGTATTTCGTCAAAATCTCAAACTATATAAAAAAGTATAAAGAAAAGCCTTATAATATTTTCGATACGAAGATAATACCCTTTTTAAAAATTCGTAAGTAAATTTAGATTTCTTCTTTTGGTTTTTATTTGCTATTTTCCGAAATCTCTATAGATTACGTTAGAGATTATTATGTAACCTTCTTGACCCGAATGTTGACTATTCGTAAAGTTTACGATAATATAAAAAGCTACTTCGAATACAACGTCTACTTTACCTAATACCATACAACCTAAGCTACTACAAGGTGAATCACGATAATAACAAAAAAAGAAAAGGGATGAAATGCCAATAAATGTATTTAACCAAATGATTAATAAGTTGATATTATACCAATAACTAATAGGAAAATCCTATATTGACGAAGCCATACTTCGTGAGCAGCTAATTACAATAGTTACGGATATTAAAGGGTTTGAAAAGTCCTCTGTTCGATTTATTATAGGTTTTTGCGTATAGGTAAATATGCCATGGAAAGGCTCTTAAAAGTTTTGGCGATTTTTATTAAAGTGCTAAAAGGAAAAAGGAACTTGAAGGTTTTAGGAAGCTTAAAAATATTACTAAATAAATTAATATAAAACACCGATGTCAATTTCTTTAGTGGCATTGGCGGCCGTTGCTTTACGTGCCCTACCGCCGCTAAAGAAATACTTCGCGCTATTGCGTAAAGGTGTTGGACTGCTAAAAAAAATTAATAGGCTCCTTATCGCTAGCGCGTAAAAAGGCTTAACTTAGCTAAAGGTAAATGGGTGGTTCTCTGAATCGCGTGTAAAGGTGTTAATTTTTTTAACACATTTTCCTTTAAGACGTAGATTTTAGGGGTATTCCTTAAACTGTATTAACTCAAAAAAGGGTTTTGCTAATTTGGTCGAGCTTTCCTTTAGCACGTATATCCCTCGGTATTCAAGTTTAGCCTTTAATTTATACTTGACAATCTTTTAGGTTACCTTTCGTGTATTAATTATCTAGTTGTCGAAAAAATTACGATACTTACGAAAAGCGTGGTTAGGGTCTTCGCCGCTGTTATATTTAAAGATATAACAGCTGACGAAGTTGTTTAAGTGCTTTTTTATTAGGTTTTTATGAATGGGTTGTCCTTGAAAATCGTGGTTGTAATGCTTAGCAAAAACTATTCCGAGGTTTTTCATTGCCTCTTTCTAAACGTGATTGGTAACAGCCTTAAAGTAAGCACTTACGGTAGCCATCTTGGTGTTCTGACTTATATAGAACATGTAAGACGCGTAGAGCGAGGTATTTGGTAATCGTAGTTGTAGGGACTTGATGTTTTGGCGTAAAGTTGCGTAAGAGTTTGGCGACTTTGCATTGGATCGTGTGGCGTAGCTTTTTTTGGCGCGACTTGGCGATTCCTGGTGTTTTCGCTCAAAGCAGCGAACTTGACGATTAAAGTAACGTAGAGAAAGTAAAAAGAGTAAAGTAAAGGGAAAAACTTGGTATTAAGGATAAGGTCGGAGGTTATTTATTATTATTAGTAAAGGACAGAGGTTGAAATTTGTAGGTCGTACGATTTAGTCGTTTTATTGTAGTAGCACCCGTAGTAGTACTAACTTAGCTATTTGCCAACTTGCCAAACTTTAAGAATTTTAACAGTCAATTCCAACGTCTTTAAAAAAGACCCGTAAAGATTTTTTGGTGTTTTTAATAGCGATACTATCGCTACCTCTAAACTGCCGTAAAAACCGGCGCAGCTTAGAAGTCTTCTCTACTTACTGCTGTAATAACCGACGCAATTCGTAAAGACCTTTTATAAGAATACTTCCTCTACCTTAGCCGTCGTTTAACGTAAAGCGTAATTGAAAAGTAGCTTTTTCTTCTATGTAGTTTATCTGTACTTAACCTAATAAGCGCTGATCAGTGTTAGTAGGGCTTTAGACGTTGCAACGTTATCGATTCGATTGGTCGAAGTAACAGTAGTATTACAGTAGTCAGATGATGGATGTATTATTCTAGGTTTGGCAGACCGCTAGCTGGTCTGCGTAGTAATTTGTATGGCCAATTGCTTGGCCTGTACCCTAGTATGAAGTGGGCGCATGCTATACTTGCTTTGCAGCTAATACAGTAAGCCCGCATAAAACAATACACTATACTTGCAGTCAGTATAGTCAACTTTACTGTAAGTTGACCTACTGCACTGTAAATACTACTATTCCAATAGTTAATAAAATCGAATCTCGGAACGTAAGGTATTTGGGATCAATTTGTATGCGGAATTAACAATAGTCTAGCCGATCAACAGGAGGCACTTCAAAGGCTACCGGAAACAAGTAGTCAACTACACTAACATACACGCAAAAAACAAAAAGCTGCTAGTGTTAGAACGATAATACTTGCAGTGTAGCCAATCAACTATACTTTCAAGCAAATTAACTGTACTAACAGCAAATTAAGTATATTATTTTATAAATTGATTCTATTAGCCGAAAAGTCAAATATAGTATGTTCTCAACTTAAACTAGATCACGGCCGACCAATTAGCTAAAGAAATTAATATGCAGAGCGGCTAGCGGTCTACCAAACCTAAAATAATACATCTACCTCTTAACCATGCAATACTACGGTTACTTCAACTACGATTCCAATCGACAACATTGCAACGTTTAAAGGCCTATCATTGGCAAGGCCTATCAACAGATGCCACATCTATCCATATAATTACGTTGTATAAATACTTATAACAACGCTATATATAATAATACTACATAAACACATGTAGTATAATGCAATAATCTTTTATCTTAATACCTTCTTTTTACAACTGCTACAATATTCTTGTTTTTGTTTCTGAAAGAACAATTACGCTTTTTACTGCTAGAAAAAGCTATGTAGATTCTATTCAAAAGAGATATGATTACAATCGCGCTTCATTGAGGTACTATTAACAGTAATGCTGGTGTCTTGATACTTGGTAATAGCTTAATTATTGGCGATTAATTGTTTTACAGAGAATAAACCAAATTTATATCGCTTATATTAACCAATCTAAAATCCTATAAAAGTTGAAATGCTAATCAAATAAAAGTAAAGAGAGGTAGTACACAATGATCAATAATTGTAATAAGTAATAGTTGATAGTAGTAGTTAGTAATAGTAAATAAATAGATTCGAGTGAAAAAACGAAAGATTTCATAAGGGTGATGCGCGCCAGAATTAGGGTTATATGTTCATAAAAAATCTCTTGGTATGTACAAAAAGAGGTTAAAAAAATTGAACTAGAGTAACCTTATAAACCGCCTATTAAACTTTATTAAAACCTATGAAATACCATTTCAACTATATTATTAGCGATCAACCCTATACTAATATTTATTTATCCGTGCAAATACCCATTACCGATATGGAATCTGCTTATATACACGGAAATCTATTTTAACCCTTACATATATCCGGTCTCATTTTCATTATTGTAGGTGAAAAATAAGCAAAAAGTATGTTATTGACATTTATTAAACTCATGTATAGCCGTAATAGGTTGTTTTGTTAAATGCTATATATCGCCTTAAAATATTTTTCGAGGTGATCCTTAAACCCTTACGTGTTTGCGCTACACTCCTATACACCAACTTTACTAGCCACCACACTTGCTAAATTAGCCACCATACTCGTTTATGCCTCGAACAGACACGAGTCAACTGAAGCAAGTCTTAGGGTCGTCACACAAACATCACAGATAATTCTCCGAGCAAAGCTAATGCAGTCGGAATTTTATTTTTGGCAAACATGGCTAATTTCTCCCAAATTTGCAACACTTGTCTGACTCTGTCATCCTACCCGACCCTCCGGGTGAAACATGAAGGAAACGAAAAGGAGATGATGCCCACAATTTTGACTTTCTTGCAAAAGAACAACGGCAGCCCAAGAGCCACGCCTGGCATAGGCGCGGTCATTGTGACGCAACTGATTTGTCAGCGTGCCAAGCCCACAAGCTGTTCCTGGCAGCAACGCCCCAGAAAGCAGAAAGGGGCAGCTGCCCTCCAACGGCTGCTGTCACTTTGGCAAGAAGCACGCGATTCCCTCACGGGTCGGCTTGCAGCTATGCTAGTGCAACGGCATGATGCAATGCACAAAACAAATACCCCACGTCGGGCTCGACGGGATGCTTGCCAGGAAATACTGCCAGGAAATACTCTCGACGGACGGACAGACGGACGAACAAATGGAAGCACAAACGATGGGACGCACGCAAGGCATCGACGCAACGGACTGTTCGAAATGGAAGCCTCCCCCGCGTCCGGCTGCCCGACGGCCCCTGCCTTGCTGCCATGTGGCATCGCAGGCAAAAGAGTGGAGCTTCACGAACGCAATGTACTCGTTTACAGGCACAGGGATGGCGAGGCGACAAGGCCGCGTGTACCCGGTACATCTCGGCATTCCCTCGGATGACACCCTGGCCCATGCTCTGCTTGTTTTGTGTTGGCAGGTTGTTGCCGAGGACGCAGCAATTCGGACTTCCGGTCTGCGTCGTTGCCTCGCAACGGCAGGGACTGCGCGGGTGCCTGGAGTCATGCTTGCTGGAAGGCTGGAAGCATGGGAAGAAGCGGAGGGGAGGAAACCAGGAATCATACTACCCCCACCCACAGACTAGGCTGCACTCTATTGCTTGCTCCTACGCTTCGGATGAGAATCACAGACGTGTGGAGAAATTCGCAGCGCTGGGCCAAGCCACGACCGCATTGGCTTCGAAACCTTGTGTTTGACAACACTCGCCAGACCCCAACCACGGGTCGATCAGCACCTCCCTCGCTACCGCAGCGGAGCCGGTCCGTCCGGAATCATGCAGTGACGGTCCGTCGCGGTGCATACACAGTACGTCCACGCAATTAAAGAACAAGATTTCGGCGTGTTTCAGAACAGCGTCCATCACCATCAGAAAGTTAGCGATGCGTTCGTCAATCTGCCAAAAGTTCTTGGCACACAGATGCCTGAAAGCCTACTGGAGAACTGTGCGAGTACACACATGCCTCTCCGATGTCATTGCAGGCATGTAGCATCCTGCGAGATGGGACAAGGCCAGCACTGTAGGAACTTGACCGTGGGCTGTGACGGCGGCGATAGTTGTCTCGTACTGTTGCTGGGTTGCTTTGCTACGTAGTGGAGCTCGAGAAGCCGCCCAGGTAGACAAGATACACAGTAGATTCAAGACAAAGACGCAAAAAAGCTGTCTGCAAACGGCACGAACTGCATGGCCCTTATTCATGCACAGTACGAGTAACGGCGCCGCAGCGGCGAGCATGCGGCGAAACGATCGCGTCCTACCTGGTTGTCTATAAATAATAAATGCCCGAGGCCTGGTATTGATCATCGTTTGGCCTATCAGCTCATCAGACTGCCTCCGGGGATATCGAGCTGCTTGGGGCGCGTGTCTCGCGTTGTCCCAAGGGCGAAGGCCGACCCCGCTGCCTTCTGCCCCCGAAGCCTGCCTGGCCTCGGCATCCGTGACCGCAGCTGTTTTCGGAGACGAGACAGGTCGACGCCTGTACCACCTGGCCAACAGCCTGCCCTCAGGCGAGGATGTAACGCCGTTGCGACACCCTCCAATGGGGGGTCCAATGGGAGGGAACGCTGTTGCCTATCATGCCACTCCGAGCGTGCCGTCCAACTTCTGCGAAACGGCCATCACAGCTTCCGGAGCGCTCGGCCGTCCTCCAAGTTGATGGATGAAGCCGCGTGGCGCGGGGTCTTGGAGCGCAACCGTCCTGTCCTGGCTCGTGAAGATAATACAACTGTGAGACTTGAGGTCATCAGGAAGGAACACCACTCCTGGTTTGGAGGAGGTGGTCCTTCTATTCTGGAACGATCCAAATCATCCGGTCTCTCTCTCGTCAACTCGGGACAACTGCTACTGGCATATACGGGCAGGAGGTTTCAGCATAGCATTTGCCATTCGGAACAATCGGGCATGGTGCTTTGCCCCCCAAGCAAATGGCATGCAGTCCGTCTCATCTTGAGTGTGGCGTCTGCCAGAAGAGTGACAAAACGTGGCTGTGTGTGTGTCTGGAAATACCATGTATGTTTCCTCAGCACGTTTTCCTGGCCCCCCGTGTGGCCTGCCCCCGGATGCCGGGGCGCGGCCGCTGGACCTTGGCTTCGTTTCAACCCGGTTTACGTAGAACACCGAAACCCCCGACTTCTGACGCCGAGCGGCCGAGGTCCCACTGGCATCGTGCGCGGATGTTCTTTCGACAAGCGCGAGGCAGTGGACCCTTTCACACCACATGTGCGGCCCAGGTGTGCTTTTCCTGTCCGAATCCTGCCGTTCGCAGCGCCTGAAAACGTGACGCAACTGTGTTGCAACTAGTCTGTACGGCGACCTTGCTGAGTTATCGTGTAATCGGCTTTGCAGGCAAACCCGTCAGTGACGATAACTCAGCAAGGTCGCCGTAATACTAGTTGCAACTGTAACTGTACTGCATCCTTAGTACCACGTGTATTCCCAAAAATACTAGGGTCCCAAAACAACAAGTCAGTTGCTCGATAGGTTGTATATCCCAAAAATACTAGGAACCCTAAGCAACCAGTCAGTTGCCAGTAGGTCTGGAAGTATTCAGGTTCATGATGCTTCATTCAGCACTATTTTTCTAAATCAACACTAAAAATATAGGAGATCACTCTTTAAATTAATACAATTACATTAGCGGTAAAAGCTATATTGCCTACCTGCGTCACAAACTTCAACTTGACATCAACTTTCTTGGCGTAGGTGTACGGACCACTAGGTGAAAAAAGGTCAGTGAATCTATACTGTAAACCATAATAATACCCACTTTCAAATAAAATTTTCAAATACAACCGACCTTAACACCCTCACTGCATTTGCCCCTTAATCCTGAATTTCATGAATAATCGGCTCGATAACCATTTCAATCGTTCTTGAACCTTACTTTAATTGAAAATTCATTGTGGGTTTGGCGTACCACCCGCGTAACAGTACGTTGAACAATCGGCTCTTATAATAGCGACTTCGTTCCTTGCCGTATATATACCAACGTGACCACCACTCAAACATCCGGGAATAAAAAGGCTCCGGACGCTCAACATATATATACAATTCTGATTATACACTACCTATTGACAAATGTAACATTCATAACTCCAACTATACAATACTCCTATATACCGCCTGTGTAACATTACATTTAAATATTGGCCCAACGCGACTACTACACACGCGCCCAAAAATAAAGCCCCAGACGCTCGACATACGTGTATAACTCCAGCTATACATTACCTATTTACAAACGTAACATGTACAACTTCAGCTACATACAAAAAACAGGCACGCGCCTTTACTTCGCAACCTATAATCAAAAGGTGTTTCGAAGATCAAGAATTACCCTTGCCCAAATTGAAAACCGGCCTTCTCTACTACTGATAAACCCCGTCTAAGGGCATAAATGCTCGGGAATAATATGTAACCTTCCTTCACTTTAAGGCGTCAAATGTTAAATTCTCGACGCAAATAGGTGCTAAAATGCAACATAACCAGCGATACAACTTAACTGAGGGTATTTTATACGGTACTCCAAAATCTCAATGTAAACTGTAACTCAATAGAAAGAGAGCTTTTATACACAATAAAACCCGCGCTCCAAGCCTTACAAATCTCGACTCTATTAAGTAAATGTGATATTGTAATCGGCTCTTGACAGAGGTTTAAAAACAAGCCTGTCTATTATATTTAGAACTGTTTAGGTTACAATTGTACACACTAAGATATACACAGTATCATGGGTAGCAGCATCACTACGTGGTGCTTAGTAGATGGAAACGCAAATAAAAAAAAATGCCTACCTTCTTTACCTATAATGCGCTGTTAAAACATGCTGTTGTACATGTTTATAATACGCCATTGTATACATATTACAAGCTACACAACCTTGTAATACGGTATAAATTTGTGTGGTAAATACCGTATGTATACTTACTATATACCGTTATATTACATACATGTTATTAAGAAAATAAAGCTATTACTCTTTTTGAAATCATAATAATCAAATAAGTATAGAAATAAAGTATATATTTACGAGGTCAGAAGTTGGTACAGGTAAATCAATTTGGTACATTTTTATACTCTAATAACAAACGGCCCGTAAAGCCACTCGTATCCACTCAAATATACTTTTATCAAAAATTTTATACCTCGATTTTATTTGTATTTATATAGCTGCTACTTGATATTCTCTATGATTATAAGCAATGATGTATTTTTCTTTACATTTACAAATCATTGTTTTACCGTATAAGTCTATTAACAAAACAATGCTATACAAGTTCATATAACATATACCAACACTGAAGTTATCCGCATAATAATGACATATAAGTTTATACAAGTTTATATAGTAACGATATATAGGTTCATATGGAAATGCCGTATAAACCAATATAATAACGCTGTATAAATTTATATAAGTTTATATAAAAGCGCTGTATAAGTTTATATAAGTTTGTATAGCAGTGCTATACGAGTTTATATGATAGTAGCAGGTTAATTTGCATGGAAACGGCGTACAAATCTATATAAAGTTGTATAATAACGTTAGTTAAGTTCGTAAAATAGCGTTGTATAAGTTTGTATAAGTTTGCATAACTGTATTAAACAAGTTTATATAGGAGCATTATGAAATGTTATATAAGTTTGTATAACAACACTTTACAAGTTTATATAATAATTCCATACAAATTTGTATTAGTTTGCATAGTAACATTATACAAATCGATATAATAACATTGTATAAGGTTATACAGTAACGCTATACAAACTTGAATAAATTTATATAGAAACTCAATGTAAGTTTGTATAATAACACTATACAAGTTTGAATAAATTTATATGGAAACTCAATATAAATTTGTATAATAACACCGTATAAGTATTTATAAATTTGTATAGTAACTTGATTTACATAAGCATGGTAACGCTATATCAAAGAATATAAATCGTTATAGTAACGGCAACAAAAACATATATTTAAAAAGAGACCAGATAAAATATAAACAAGAATGAATAAGGATACAAAATTAAGGGTGGTAAATTGAAAGATTTTTTTATAATAGCAAATTTAGCAAGATTAAACATATGCTGTAATTTTTTATATCAGCCGTTACAACTGGTAATTATGTTGAACCATGTTTATAATCTTCATATACCTAGAGTGGACGGCTATAATAAATATTAAAGTTATTATACAGAATTTAAGTATATAACTAATAATCGGTAAATATATAAAATACATTATGATAATAAATGCGATCATTAATAACAGTAAAGATTTTACATCGTATATAAGATTTATTTTAAATCGTTATGAGCTAATCAAAATTATCGTTGTTTAAAGCGGCTATTATTAAATATATCATATTGGAATAGCAGTTGATTGCACTACAGCCAAACTAATAGTACTAACTATAAGTTAATTGTATCGACTGCAAGTTGACTGTATCAACTGAAAGTCGGGTATAGGAATTAGCTCAATTAAGACTAGGGTACGGGCCAAACAGTTGCCCATATAGATTAGTATGAAAACTGGTTAGCAGTCTGCTAAATTTATAAGAAGTGATATCACTACTTTTAATATAATATACTAGTTAGTTCAACCACGATTCGAATCAATTACATCGCAACAATAAAGAATTACCAATACTAATTAATATTAATCAGGTTCAGTATAGATAAGCTAGGTAGAAGATGAAGTTACTTTCCAGTTGTTACGTATTATTTAGGTAAGGTAGAATGAAGATTCTTGCGAAGTGCTTTTATAATACTATGTTAATTTTCGCAGCAGTAAAATAGGGAAAGCTTTTGAATTGCGTTAGTTTTCGTAGTAGTTTATAAGTAGCTACAGTATTGCTAGTGAAAAACACCAAGAAATCTTGATTGAATTAGTCTTGGAAGAAAAAGCGTTGAGATTAACTAAAAAGATAGATTCAAGTTCTTCAAATTAACAGGTTATTAAGTTACCAAATTTGAAAAACGGCTGAAATTACTACAATTTTAAATTGAAAATTACAAACAACTAGGTCCTACAACCCTTTAAATTTTAAACAACAACTTTGGTAATGAATAACTTATAAACTATCTTCCTACATTAATTTTATATATATAATACTTCAATCTTTTTATTTACTTGCCAGTTAAGTACGAAATCATTAAGATGACTACCGGAAACACTAAGATCGATATAGTTACCAACTCTGCTAGAAAGGAAGCAATAAAGATTTTCGGAACTGTATTTATCAAGTACTTCGATGAAGATCTTTGGTTTATAGACGTTGATAGGACCGTTACAATTGATCATCTTACCAATGTTATTGGCCGCTTTATTATCGACTTAGATCCAACTTGAATCAACCAGGAACCTGTTTTCTTTGTTAACTTTTACGATTAGTTTAATTATTGAACTTGAGTTAAGGAGAAAAAGGGAAATAAACAAGTGAAATTCAAGCCGAAAACTAAGTTGTATAATAGAGAAATTAACCTTCGTGTATGAAAAGTGAACGAATGAAATTTAGTAAATATACTATACGAATGCTTTGCGGATAAAGATACTTAATACATATGTAGAAATAAGGGTAAATTTATCGTTAGTGATAGTATTTCTTAATGTCTTTAACAATATTTATAAGCCCTTATCTAAGCCTAGATGACTTTATTAAACTCTTTTCCCTAAGACCCTTACGCTTTAGAAGTATTAGCAACATTTAATATCTCATCAATTCGGATGTAGAAAGTTCTTAAGTTTATTTGTCGATTATGTAATAACCCTACTAGGAAACCCTTTAATACTAATAGGATTATTACCAAGTTTAGGGTAATCTTTAAGTACTTTAGCACGTGTAGTTTTAGTAGGTTTTTTAGCAGTATTAGGCTTGATTGCATGGAAGGAACAACTTTATTCACGAATTCATTTCGGATACAACCACTGACTTTTTCCCTTCAAAATTTGCCAATGATAATTACTTTGCCTACTAACATCAGTATACTTAACACCTTTAGTTTTAAGATCCAGAAGGTTTATACAATTAGTATATTGTTTGTAACCTTCAATATATTAGTATGATAGAAATGAATTGTGTAGTGATTACTACTTTTTTCAAAGTTTAGAGTGGTAAGGAAAAGTAAGACAGTAAGTTATATGACCCTTTCGACCTTGAGTTTCGACATTTTTTAAATATTTATCGTTAGATAAGGATTGAGTTGCTAGGTTTCCACTCGTTATTTTCTAATATCTCTATCGATTAAGCCAAAGATTATTGTTTTCAGTATTCAACGAATATTTTGTCATTTTGAGAGATTTACAATAGTTTTAAAGTTTGCTTCAAGTACAATGATAACCTCGCTCAATATTATATAAAGTAGAATATCATGAAGTCATTTTTAATATTGAAGTAGAAAAACAGTCGGAAAATAGGATGGACATCACCAATTACACCTTTAATAAATTAATATTTTGTTAATAAGAAATGGAAAACATTGGAGTAAGCCAAGATATATCGATTAAGATATCCGCCAAGTCGTTACGGATAATAAGTAGTTTAAATACGTATTATAGTATATTAACACTACCCATAACAACTTTTTCAACTAATTAAGTTTCTTAATTATAATCGTGATGCCACGAGTATCAAGTTTAACTAGTATATACCTTTAAGTTTATAACTTTATTTATAACTATGAAGACCCCAAGTATATTTACAATATCGATAGTAGGTATGTTAGGCTTAAATAGTTAGTTACATTATTCCTGACACATTCACAGATAGTGCTAACATTTGTTATTATTGGCACCAAACTTGTATACAATTCTTTAACATCGCCAAAAAAAAAAACTCTCTGATTGGCTCCTACCATGGTAAACGCGAAAGGGGCTAAATCAATACCGCGCGCTCGTATCACGCCTGCAAAGGAAGTCCGGTCTTTGCAAAATACTAAGGGTCTTAACAAAAACGCTAGGCAATTAGCTCACTCCTGGTGAAAAAAGATGTAGTTGTATACCGACTTGAACGTTTTAGCATTAAGATACTTTAAAACGCCTTCGACTCGCAAAGGTGCGACCTAGAAGTTTGTGAGTCCTTATATTGATCTTACAAACAGGCTATCAATGCCTTCTTCACTCGTTTCGACGAATCTGACAATATCGAACAATGCGCCTTAATATTACATATCTTGGTGCAAGGAAACCGATAATATCTCGAACAGGGATTGAAACCGTTATTAAAAGGAGTATTTCCTGATGTAAAATGAATAAATCCACGAAGCTTTATGTACGCCTTTTCTTACCGCGTTAAAGTACATTACAACATCAACTTTTCTGATAAACGTACAAGCTTTTGATATCGTACCAACCCTTTACACCATTTCGAAAACTTTTATTTCAATTATATGGAAAAAAATTATAAGTTGTTGTAACTAGCTCAAATAGAATACCGGTTCTTTTAACCTCGCAAAGAACTCCGCTGTTTATGTAGTAATTATAAGGCGCCGCCCGCGACTATCCGAAATACCATTTTTTCAACAAACCACCTGTTAGTAGGCCTTTATAATTGCAACGTAGTCGATTTGAATCTATGGTTGAAGTAACTGGTATTGCATTGAAAATGGGAACGTGTTACTTCTAAGTTTGGTAGACTGCTAGCCGGTTTGAACACTAATTTATATAGTAAATTTTTTGGCCTGTACCCTAGTCTAAAGTAGGTCCCCAATGCACTTAACTTATAGCCAATCCACAAACAATATATCCAGCTTACAGTCAGTACAATAAACTAACTGTTAGTATAATTAATTTGACTGTACTGCAATTAACTGCTGTTTCAATACTAGCGGCTTCTTGTTTTATACGAATACACCAATGTAACCAATCACTTATTTGTAGCTAGTCTTGAAGTCTTTTTTCCCTCTGCATGCCAAACAATTGTTAGTTTCAACCTATTTTACACCCAAACTAATTTCAATTAAGACTCTTTACTCTATTATCCTAAATTCAGACTTTTTAAACTCTTGTATACAAGTCTTTCGCCATATACTTTCGCGTATTATATATATTACCAATTGCATATCTTTTATCAGTAAATCTAAGTATACATTTTTTACATATTACTACTGTTACCGCTACCACTACCCTAGAAATCTTTTAGTTTGCCAGGGTATTCTTATTACTTTACATTATATTCCGGGCAATCCACATAACCCTCGATCCATACAATTAATATATTACTATCTACAAACTTTTCCAAGGCGTCATTGAGCGTAGCCTCGATTATAACGTTTACGGGGTTGTTTTTACTGTTGATTTACCTAAATTTATCAATTTTCCGGCTTTGTATACATTGTTTTAACCTATTACATTGATTATTAAAAGTTTTTTATCAATCCTACCCAACTTTTATGAGCATTTTTAAAGGCTCCGAAAATTAATATATACAACTATAGGTATCAAAATCAATTCTAGTTATTCAATAATATTCTTAATGTGCAGTTTATTATGATACTAATATTTAAGCCTACGATTATATCATAAAACTCCGATAAAAATACACTGAGTACTACGTACATATATTTAACGGATAACCAATATACAAGTTTACCACTAATTATGGACTGTGTATAAAACTTAACCTAGTTAAAAAGTATTATGATGAATATAGTTTGTAATATAACATCAGTATTATTGAAATTTTTTTTTAAAAAAAAAATTATCAACTTCTCTATTGATAAATTCACCGGTATTATATCAATATCTTTATTGAAATTATCTAGTCACTACCAAATACGCTTATTCAACTTGTTAAAGTTTTTTTTTATAAATCCTTAATTTACTTTAATCGACAAATATTAGATAACTTCGATTAATATGAGATAACGATATAAATCTCTTGAGTTTTTCATTCCAAACACTATTATAATTTTACCTCGTCGGTTTTACTAATTTTTGTTAAACTCATTACTTGCCTATTTGAATCTAAATCAAGTTATATCCCATGAATATCGTCAATATTTTAATTCAAACTAACGATCCGTTAAAATCAAATTGTAAATCCTCCACTCATTTCTTATTAATCTTGCACTTTTAAAGGCTTAACTTCTTGATAACACGTTATTTTCACAGCTATAAATTGAATATTTACGATAAAAAGTATATTATTAATTAATATGCTAATAATGACGAATTCATTACCCTAAATAATAATAAAAACACGTTTTCAACGTCAATAATTAAAGATTTTACATATCATATTGTCAGGTTAATAAGGAACGTATCCCTTAGTTCTTTTGTTAATTTTAACAAAATAACTCATTGAAGATTTGTAGCGGATTACGTATACATTTATATAATGTTACAGCTATTAAGGGTGTAACTATTACTTATGCCAATGGTTAAACTAGCAGTAATAACGACAATCAAACGCTGGATGATCTGCTGAATTATAGGCGATTGAATAAAGATCCAGTTTTTTCTTTTATCACCGCATATTTAAGCAATTAGCCTTAACTTTTCGTATGAACGGTCCGTGGTTTGACTCTTGACCTTATAGACTATCCTCAACTTGAAAATCGTTACGTTTCATTTTTGAAATTACGCTAACGGTACAAGTTAAACAACTCTTTATTTAAAAAAGCTGTCAATCTCAACTCGGTCAATTTTTTTAATAAATTTCTTGGTATATTAATAATACTTTTGAATTTTAGCATTAAAGCTCAATATCCATTCAAATTTTTCTTTAAAAACACCTAAGCTGTTGTATATACCTTTCCAGGTCAATAATATTTTTATATTAACTTTATCTTTAGTGTATATGCTTATTATGTGTGGTATTTCACGCCGTCTACGTTCTATTGGCTCATTAATAATCGACTTGGAGGGTTTATATTAATTTATCTTTTCGGCTCGAAGGTTTTAAGCTTAAGGATTTTTATTAGATTTACATGGTTTTCTACACAGTTTAACTTACAAAATACGGATAGTAAATAAACCGTGAATGGTTTCAATCATTACGTTTGGGTTAGAGATACTTAATATCTTATAAAATCTATCTTATTTATCTAGCTCTCTATATATATAAACCTGACTTTATAAAGGTAAAAACAACACGTCTATTGTCAATGGTTCTTTTTTTAGTATTAGAGAAGTTATTGATCTTACAGCGTACCAATTCCTTCCTCAGCGTCTTTAAGATTTTTCTATATATTACAACCTACTTTTAGGTATTTTACTATAATATTGATTTAATCGTTATATATAAGTACGCTTAAAATACCAGTAAATTTGGTATAAAACTATTAAAACCAATAATATTGTCAAGCCTTTAATTATCATTTACAACCGTGCCTCTAACCTTATAAAACTACAAATCTTTAAAGGAAGGATATCGTAAGCCCTTTTCAAAAGTACATAAACCTTATTAACATTACCTATTCCACAGTGAGCTTTAATAATAACTTTTTTGAACTTAATTCACATCGATTTAGCATTAGCCTCAAATTCCATCGCTACAAAATTGGTATTTGTATCATAAAATAGTATATCTAGGAGTCTCAAGTACATATTAATTTACAAAGTATATAGTACTTCCCATTTCTTTTAATTGTGATAATATTAATAAATCTAACGCCTTAGAATGCTGTTCCAAAGTCAATAGCGTAAAGTATAAATTTGTTGTTTAAATAGAATACGTTAACACAAACTTTAGAATGAAAGTTTTAGTGTTTTTAGCGTGAATTTGTACCTAAAGGGAGTCTGTAAATGTGATTGGAAATAATTATATAGTCTTTTATTTACTTTTAGTGTTAACAAGTCCACATTTTCATAGCCATAAATTTCGAATATTTTATATAACTTGTTAGCTTACGGGTATTTAAATCCTTGATATAGTTAATAAAGTTTCAATTCTATTAGACTTAATAGGACCGACTTGTGTTTTTGAAGATACAAACAAAAGTATCACTACTTCGAACTCAATAGTAATCTCTAAACATTATCTTTGATTAGTTTTTTGTATTTAATATCGACATTAACGCCGAGATTATTTGTATTTCAAGGTAACAAAAGAAGGGGATAATGGAATCTAAAATTTAAAAGACAGTTGGACTAATGACTATTATTATAATCTTCGATCTTGGTAAAAATAGTCATTTTTAGGACTAAATTTAACTTTAACCATACCGGCATTCGTAGGGTTAATTTCTGTAACAATATTAGCATCAATTCGCTGAACAATATACTATAAATAGCATGCTATTAAGTACTGTATTGGCCTGGTATCTGGTATAATTCTTTTAATGATTTAATTTGCCTTACGGTCGCAAATGGTAAACATGTGTACGAGGATAAAGTTTTTATCATTATAAAGACGATGAGGGTTTTTATCTGTCAAATGGAATACAAAGACGTGGTTAGCTAATTATTACTTTGTTTGAAAAATAGGACTAATATTTTTATAGTGGCTGATGATCTTAAACTTTTTTTTTATTTCTTGATTTCGTACCTCTCAAATCTACAACGTGTTCAATATATTCCCAATTAAAAAAAAATGGATACTGAGTATAGTACATTACTTGCTTCTATTCACGTTCGGCTGCAGTGTAATGTATTGATTAACAGCTCTATTTGCCATATATCCAACACCTCTTGGTATTTTGAGTGGATTTACATGACTAACTTTAATATTTTGACAAAGAGGAATATCTTCCTCTTTATATACATTGGTTAGGATTCTAGATAAAGGTCTTTTGTTAATCGTATTACCTAAGCCTTTCGTATTTACTATTGATATAGTAAATATGGACGAGGTTTTTATTGACGTCGCTAAAGTCATAAACTTAGAGATATATAATAGTTTAATTTAACACCCGTATTATTACAATTTTAAGCGAGAATAGTAATTAGATCAAAAAGCCTTTATATGTAGCGTTAAAATACTGTAAATCGCATTAAAACTCTTTGTAATCTGTGATAGCTTAATTTATTTGCTGGCGTAATGTTCCTTCACCAGCTTTTATATTCCCCATGGCTTACTGGAAAAACATTATCCTGTTAAGCATTCAATTAAGGAGGTTATTTTACTTTTCGACTTTTTTTTGTGTTCCAAAATGTAGGACCATTTGATTATATTCCTGTTTGTATTGTATAGAGCGAGGTTAACATCGTATTTAAAGTAACTTTCAAAACGATTGTTAATATATAGAAAAAAAGAGTAATTTGTTAAGTATCGAAGGTAATATTCCTTAGCTTAGCCGGTAAGAATACTGGGAAACAGCGAGTGGAAACCTGACAACTTAATCACTATTGGATGGTAAATGTTAAAAGAAGATCGCAACTTGATGTCACAGAGTTTATACGGCTTATTGTCATATTTTTCCTTTTCTTCCTAAATCTTAACGAAGGTCATAATTACCGTGTAATCCATATCCACCATAGGAATATCTTGAGGGGATAAAGTGATATACTGGTTATGAAGACCATTTGAGTCTCTTAACTAATAATTATGGGGTTGGTGTTAGTGGTAAAAATAGTTACTTCTTGTATAATTTGAAGGAGAAAGGAAAGTAGTCGTACCCATAATAGGCTTGCATGTAGATTCGCCACTTTTTTATAACTGGTATTAGAGAACTTATTAAAACTAAACATACTGGGGGATTTAAAGATTTACGTTGATTCAGCGGTAATCTTATTGATGGTAAAAGGTTTTCTGGAGTTTTCATTTAATTAACTAGTGGATTTGAGGTTAACCATCAACTTGAAAACTTTCTAGACGTGAGTTAATCAATTTCTTATTTTTTCCAGCGACGTTAGCGTATTAGGGTTGCTACACAGGTAAAAGAGAATTTGAAAAATTTATCTAGGCCTAAATAGGGCCTTTAGCACGTGTAACACGGTGTTGAGAGATGTTGTCGCCAACAATACCTTTCCTCTTGCCCTTATTTTCAAGTATCCATTAAGTATCTTCATATAGTATACATTTATACAACATGTTTACTAAATTACCTTGTTTATATTTCCTGATGAAGGGGTCGAAACGACGATTGAATAGTTCAATTTTAGATTTATTTCAGCTTACCCGTCTATTACCTTTAATATATTCCAAGTCCATTCATTATACCATTCGTAAAAGTCATCAACAGCAACAAATCACTTATTGGGTCTGGTACAGCCTAAATATATGGTAAAGTAGCCGATGTAGTTAGTCAGATATTCGAGAATATAGTCTTCTTCAACATCTGTTTGCAAAAATTAGTGATTAAAGTACTTAACGAACGTAAATTCGAAGCTCTTCATTTATTTTTTCTCAATAGGATTTTCAACGATATCAATCTTGGGGTTTTCGATAACCATATTGACGATTGAGGTATATAAGGAAAAAGGATTAATGTATAAGAGTAGGTCATAAACTGTTTATTAGAGTTAAAGGAGTTGTATGACTTTATTATTTACAATTTGAAATTTGTAGCAATAGTACCCATAATAGTAGTAGTGACTTAGCAGTTTAACAACTTTGTTCAGTTAATGATCTTAAACTTTTTAGACGGTTGGTATCAAAAACTTTTTTTCCCCAAAACTAATTGAATAATTTTCTTTTTGTGTTTTCAATATCAGAAATACCGTCGTCACTTACAAATTGATATGAACGGATACACAATTTAAAAGCTTTCCCTACTTTCTGCCACGGATAACTTCAAAATATATAAGTGCACTTCACAAGAATCTTTCCTTTATCTGGCCTAAACAAATCGTAACAACCGGAAAATAGCTTCTTATTTTACCTAACATATCAGTGCCTAACTCAATAAGCATTAGTTAATGTTGGTAGATTTTCTTTTATTATAATGCAGTCGATTCGAATCTTTGGTTAAAACAACTATTATTTCATTGAAATTTGTGATGTATCACTTCTAATTTCGGCAGACCGCTAGTCGGTCTGCATACTAATTTGTACGAACAATTTCTGGGCCTGTGCCCTAGTTGGAAGTAAGTACCTACTTCACCTAATTTGCAGTCAATCCACAACCAATATAGCCAATTTTAAGTTAGTAAAATCAACTAGCTATCGGTATAGTTGAATTGAATATACTTCAATTGAATGCTGTTCCAATAACGCCCTCGCAAAAGCAGCTGAAAATACAAATTTACAGGTCCTTATTAAAGTTTTTAGAGGTCTTAAACGTAACGTCGAAAGTTATTTCCTCTAATATACCCTTATTAAACATATATAATTAAAACATTCCCTTATTAAAACGGGGAAGAAAACCTTTACGAGGTTTTTTATTTATTATAGCGATATTATCGTTAGAAACAAACTCTTTTTAAAAAAATAATACTAACATACATTTATAAATGAAGGAGTATGTTTAACAAATTATATAAATTTTCATATATTTACGTAGTAAAAGCGGTATTTAGTGTAATTTACAGGCAGTTTTGAAAATCCCTAATTCAAGTTTCCGTAATAATAATAAAAATGTCATTTGAATTAGACTTACTATTGGTAGAGCCTTAGATCGTTACGACGTTGTCGATTCGAATCGTAGTCGAAGTAACAGTAGTATTGCATTGGTCAAGTGGTGGATGTCTTGTTCTAGATTTGGCAGACAGCTAGCCGGTCTGCACTGTAATTTGTATGACCAATTGCTTGGCCTGCGCCCTAGAGTGAAGTTCAGCGTACTGCACTCAACTTATACCCAATACGGTAAATCCACAAACAATACACTTAACATTACAGTATAGTCAACTTTACTATAAGTAAAGTTGACCTAGTACACTATATGTAATACGATTCCAATACTGGCGGCTTTTTAATTTATGTGTATAAGTCAGTATGGTTAACAAATCTTTTCCGGTTAGCGCTAAATAGCAATCTCGTCAACTTACTAACCCCCTGTTAATTCCAATTGATCTCCATACTAAATTGCACCCAATTTCATACAAATTGACCCCATTCGGCCTTAATTGCTCCGTCTCTCCGAGGTCCAAGTTTATCAACTTCCACAAAAAGTTCTTTCGCCACAGATCTTTATAAACTTTCACTTTAGCCGTGTTAATCAAATAGGTCCGTATCGTTAATTCTCTGGTAGTTTTTAAGTCCTTAACCACATCGTCAACCGCTACCACGTGATCTAGGCTTTCCGGGTGGCCTATTAACGTAGCCATCAATGCGTAAAGTAAGTCTATTGCTATCTACAAACTTTTTCATAGTCTTATTTAGCATTTCCTTCATTATAGCATTTGCGGGGTTATCTTTGCTATTAATCAACCGGAATTCCTTAATTTTCCTCCCTTCATAGGTTTTAGGAAATTCCATTACGTCGATTATCAGGTGTTTTTCGCTGGTAATTACAAGTTTCGAAAAGTATTCAAAGAGGCTCCTTGAGTCGGTACAAATTACTACCGGGATAGGAGGAATCTTTAACTGTTTAGTGATAAGATTAAATGTTTTCTATAATGTTATACCTACGTTAAAGCTTACCATTATACCGTAGATCTCCAAAACTAGCACGCTTTGTGTAATCTTTTCATACTTAACGAAGGTTTAGTGGATTAGGCTGCCGATAATGCTAAACTAGTCTTCCCGATTATCTGCATTAATGAGGGTTATTAGAAAGCCGATTTGTAAAGACAAGTCGGTATTATTTACAAAAGATCCGTTCGTAAAACTTATTTACTTAACCTTCAATAGGTCTATTAAGACTATATCAATCTTATAGTTTACGTTTCGCATTTAATATTTGAGCCTTTCATTTAATTTATCCAAGTTTTTATTGTCCGGGTTTTGTATTTGTACCGAGATAAAGAAGTCGTAGGAGGCTTTCGGTTGGTATAAGTTAATAATATAGCTACCCGGAGCACATTATTTTAAATATTCTTAAACCTTAGCCTTATCAGTTTTGTCAATCGTAGCCAAAATAGTGCTCTAACCCTTTTAGTAGAAGTTAAGTCCGGTATCAATACTAAGTATATGGATTAACGATCTATTACAGTTAAGTTGGCTACCCTTCGTTAACATCGTTACCAGCTTGTAATTTTAGAATTTAGAGTCCTTCATAGCCTGCCTTTTCAATACTATAAAGCTAGCCGTTTAAACGAAAAAGGTATCGTGAATTTGTATTCTTACTACCCCGAATTATCTTTCTTACGTTACTAATAAATACAGATCGTACGTTAAAGACTTTATCGCCAGTCGTAACTTAAAGTACGACTACTAGGTCGAAAACCTATAAACTCCTGATTTAACTAGTTTATATAGTAGTTTAATATACCTTATTACCGTTTTAAAGGGTAGATAACACGTAATTCCTATAATAGTTTTAGTAATACGATCTGTTGTAGATCCGTTATTTCTTAAGTATAAAGTTATAGTATATCTAGGCTACCAAATGTAAAATTTCCTTTGATTTTAACTAATAAACTTGTTACTAAAACGATCACTGAATTCTTATTAATCTTTTCAAAAGTTGGCAACTATGTAAGGATACACTCTTTACCTTTAACGCTGTATCCTTAAGCGATTAGACGTAACTTTTCGTACGGCTGCCCCGTGGTTTTGCCTTGAACCTCGTAAATAATTTTCGATTTGAAAATCGTAACGTTTGGATTTTAAAGCTTGAAATCTGTTTTCGATACGAATTATATAACCCTTCGTGTTAATAGGCCGTTAATCTGGACGTTATCTCTTTTTTTAAAAGGTTTTCCGGAGGTTTTAATAATCCTTTATACTCGAAAATTTAATATCAAATCTTCGTTATCCTTCTTTCCCTATTTACCTAAGTAGTATTATAAATAAGGCCCGGTATGTATTTCTACTTTTTAATATTTCTTTGTTTCGGGGGTTATCTGCACCAAAAATATTTTATTAGCTTATTAATAGCGGATGAAAAAGGTTCAAATTGGTTTGGTCGTTTGGTTTAAGGGGTTTTATAGTTAATAGCCTTAATGTAAGACTTAACCTAAGTAACTCGGAAAAATATAAAACCGTTAGTAATTTTTATAAATACTTCGGATTTAGTGATACTTAATATCTTATATGGGCCCTTCTATTTCCCCGGCTCCCGTTACACGATAACTCTACTTTACAACGGTAAAATAAGTACATCGATTATTATAGGGCCGTTCTTTGTGTTAAGGGTCTTATTAATCGAACGGCGTGCCAATTCTCTTTATAGCTCCCTCAAAACTTTATTGTAAACTACAACACATTTCTAAGTACTTACTGAGGGCGGAGATTTATTTGTCAAGCGTGGATACGCTTTAAAAACCAATAGCGTTAGCACTAAGCCGTTAAGGCTTATAGTATTGTTTAGGTCTTTTACTATTATTTATAGGCGTGCCTCCAGATCCGTAAAGCTTTTAATTTCCAACGTAAGGATATAATACGTTTGGCAAAGTAAGGTATATTCTATTTCAATATTTCTAATACTTCAATTGGTTTCTACAGGTACCTATTTACATTAAATACCTATTATTTTAGTATATTTTTAAAACTTAGCCGCCGTAAAGTTGGTACCGGTATTGTAGATGAAGACGTTAGGTAGGCCTAGGTACGTGTTAATCTACAGCATCTTTAACGTTTCATACGTATATTTTGCTGAAAGGGACTTTAAAAACTTAGCCCTGTAAAAAGATGTTTCGGAATGAACGACGTTAAAAATAGGCCTATTATCCAAATAAAATACATCGATGAAGATTTCGCAATTGAAATTCTTATCGTCTTTTAGTATAAACTTAAATGTTCCAGGGGTCTAAGTACATGTTGAACAGTGGTAACATAGCCTTTTAATATATTTTAAGGCAAAATATTCTACATTATCATGCTCTTTGAACTTTAGGAATTTATATATCCTGTTAACAGATAGGTAGTTAAAGCGCCGATATAGTTAAAGTATCTTTGGTTCCGTTAAGTTTAGTAATATTACTTCCGGGATTTAAAAATGAAACCATAAGTGTCTTTACTGAAAGGTAAGGGGAAACCTTTGGTAGTTTTTAACTAGTTTGTTTATATTAACGTCGACGTTAACGCCAAAGGTTTTTATATCCTCTAAGAAAAATAGTACAGGGGTAGGGGACTTAAGGATATAGGACGTAATTAATTCTACAATAATTTAAGCTATCGTTATTCTTAGTGAAGATAGTTATTTGCCTGATTTAAAGTTAATTTTAGCTTTGCCAGTATTGTATCGGTTAATTTCAGTAGCTATAGTATTTTCCCTCCATAATGCCACGTATAATAAAAAGCTTCCTGTTAAGTGCCTTATTATCTCTGTATTAGGAATAATACCTGCAAACGTATAGTCCGTGTAACGATCGAGAAGGTTAAAGGTGTATAAGGGGTCAGAGGCTTAGTTAGGGTAAAGGTAAAGATTTTAACTACCCAAATAGTATAAAAAAGTGTGGTCAGCTAATTATTAGGCTGTATTAGAAATACTATTTTCGTACTATTTAATCTGCTTAGGGGTATTAACGCTGTTAATTAGCTCATCACTCTTGAAGTTTACGATTTAATCTAAGTAATCCTATTTAGAAGCAGTGGGTTATTAAGCGTGATATACTGCCTTTTTATTATTGCGTTCGGTGGGGGAACACCGAGTTAACTAGCAGTCAAACTTACAATAAATCCAATATATTTTACCACTATCACAACGATAGTGCTTACAGTTAATAGGTTCGACTTAATTTTGACCTTATTGGTACTAATATAGCTGTTACGTCCAGTCTATAGCCGGTAAGCCGAACCTTAGGCGTTGTAGGCGCTCGTAGCCATACTTACGGTCGACGTAATTAACTATCGCAAAGTCTTTTTTATCCACGTTAAGGAAGTTGCCAGCTTAGGGGTACATACTAAGTGAGTTTGGTATACGCATTATTATAATGGTAAACAAGGAAAGTAACTGGTTAAAAAAGCCTTCGCAGGTGGCATCTTGATGTTGTAAGGCGTATTCGAATTCGTTAAAGCCCGTAATTTCTTCTCATACCTACTTGCAAAGTATGGCTTCACCAGCATAAGCCTTCACCATTGCTTTTTAATACAGTATCAACTTGTTAAGAATTTGAATCAATATATCCATTAGTATTTCCTCTTTTTTCCACACTCCATCCACTTGCAGATGTTTAGAAAGGGCATTATTTTAGTATCGAAGAGGTTATAAGGTTTCCTGATATACTTTTATATATTGTTTCAAATCTTAGCGAAGTCTGTAAAAAGTTTTTCATTAATGTTAACCATCTTAACAAGTTTTAAGTAAATGTCTCGATAGTTATCTCTGCCTTAAATGGTATTTCCCGGAAATTTAAGCCTTAAAGCCTCCGATGCATGGTGTCAAGAATAATTGCCAGTAGTTTGACCCGAGAGGTAAAGTTCTGTAAGAAGACCTGTAGTAAGCTTTTACGCATAGGAAAACCCAAAAGAGGAAGGTTCTTAAGGAGGCTGTCGATTAAATTACTGGAAGGTGATAGGTACTCAAAAGTTTTGGGAGGGCTGACGATTTTGTTTAATTAACTGGTATAGAGCGCCAACATCAATACCTCTGGCCGCGTTGGCGACCCTTGCTTTACGTGTTCTTCCACCGCTAAAATCATACTCCGCGCTATCACGAAAGTGTGTTAGGCTACCGAGAAGGTTAACAGGTTCCTTATCGCTAACGAGTAAAAAGGCTTGACTTCGCCAAAAATAAAGAGGAGATCCCCTAAGTCGCGTGTAAGGGCGGTAAGGTTCCTTAATACAATTTTCTTTAAAGTATGTTTTTTAAAAGCTTTCTTAACACTAGGCTAGGTTGAAAAGTTTTTACGTCAGCTTTATATTACTCTATGGTAGCATATAAATTCTTTGTCGTTTGAGTTTTACTTGAATCCTTTACTTAACCTCTTTTTAAACCAAAGTCCACATATTAATGGTTTAATCGCTAAAAAGGTTACGAAAGTTGCTAAAAGCGTGGTCAGGGTCTTTAGTATTGCTATAATTAACTATATAGTAGCCAAAGAAGTTAGTAAGGTATTTTTCCATTGATTTTTCATCGATATCCAACGCTCAAAGATTTTCGTCGTAAAACTTGGTAAAGGTAGTTCCGAGGACGTTAATTCCTTTTTAAATTTCTGGGGCAGGTACTATGTTAAGGATTAGGCTTGTATAAAACATGTAGAGCGTATAGGACGTATAGGGCGAGGGATTTGGTGATTTTTAGGCATAGGGACTTGGTATTTTAGCGTAAAATCGCGTGAGACCTTGGCGATTTAGCGTGGAGTCGCGTGACGTGGCTTTCTTGGCGCGACTTGGCGATTCTTAGTATTTTCGCTTAAACCAGCGGACTTAACAATTCAATTGGCGTGGAGAGTAAAAAAAGTAAAGTAGGAGCAAAGGTTTAATATAAAAGATAAGGTTGAAGGTCATTATTAGTAGTAAAAGGCAAAGGGTTATTTATTAGATTGATAATGAATGGACAAAAACAATAAATATGTGTTATAGGCCTTAATTTCATGGTAAAGTTTAATTATAACAATATATACAAATGTATTACCTACGTCTAATCCAATACCTTAATGATGTTGTTCTTGTAAGGGATTATATCCCAGAACCGTATAAGTTAACGACTTAATACTATGATACTTTGACTTCTTTCCTTAAATATACTCCAATTATTAAAAAGATTTCAAACGAGAGGGAGGAAAGTATATTCGACTTATGTTTCACCGGATTAAAATGAACCTAGCTTTTGGTATGACCTCATATAATATTGAAGTGATAATAGAAAACTTGGTTCAAAATGTTACAATAACCACCCCCATCGTGAAAAATACTTGCACGGCGAAAAAGAACTAGAAAACCGAACCCTATTACATTAATATTCATTGATACTTCGCTAATAAAAACGCAAAAACATTAATATTTCTCGTCCAAGTTCCTGGGCGCTTTAACCCTATATTTCTATATATTGAACTAATCTTTGCATGTACCTAAGCTTTACCGATATTCGTTACGGATATAATTAGCGTGTATATTAACGCATTAGTAATGCCGAACGTAAATCATTAAATCGCCAAGAGCGCTGTCCCTTTGGTAAAAAGTCCCAATATATTGGAAATTCACGTAAAATCCATCCTAATGGTAAAATATAATACTTTTACAACGGGTCACGTAATTCGCACAAATATATTGCATAAAGCCGTTATGAAATTTTATATCCGTATACTGAATTATAAAACATTCAAAATTACGAAAATATGTTTCAAAACCTTTAAATAACATAACATTAGGTTTAAAACTGTTATTGTAATCGCGATTGAAAACATATTTAAAGAGGTTATTTAGATGATGAAATGAACTACATTATATTCGACTTCTTTTTCATTCATTATTATATAAATGAATCAATCGATATTAACAAATTATCTGTATTAAAACGACTTAACGAATGAGAACTTCACTGACTTTATGGGTTCGACTAACAATGACGTCCTGCAATTTTAATTGTACTCTTTTAAACTATATATATAATACAAAAACGTTACCAGAGGCTGGAAACAAATACGTAGCTTACGATCACGTAAGTAAATGTATGAAAAATAACCATCGTACATTAGGTTTTGTTTATAGATTACTTCATTAAGCGTGTTAATATTATTAACTCATTAAAATTAATTGTAGTAAAAAGGATAACAGCTAAAGATTTACCTAATGTCACCCAGATTACCATTTTTCATTCGAAATTAGAGCGGAAACTCTTTTATACAAAATCTTAGCGCGAATTACGTTTGGCTACAAGGCTTGGTATTCTTTTTTACGTTGGGAATTTTTTTTTTTAACCGTTGTACAAAATAAGCTAAACTTCGAAAAAAAAATGTTTTATGGTTAAGTATTAATAGGATCAATCTAATAAAAGAGTACTGGGATTAGTTTACTAACAATGTATGAATGTAAACTTATAGCTGGACTCCTAGGTTTCAAAACATTGTTAACGAGAAATTTAACTTCGTATATAATCCGGCGAAATCAACCTTTAGTAACGTACATAAACGGTGGGGTTTAAATAACTAAGCCTTCGCAACTGGTATAATTTTAACGTAAAAATGGAAAATCTTAATTACCGTTTGGAGTACGTCCTCGACTTTATTTATAAAAACATTAACAGAGATTCTACTATGCTACAACCTAGGCTTCATATTAGTGTGAACTATAAGGTATCATTAATTACCATTTTAGTCCTCAAGTTCTTTATAACACCAATCGTCTGTGTGAAAGTATCTAAAACCAGTTTATCTAGGTTTGGCAATATAATCATTATTAGGATAACTTTGTTGCTATTTAGAACTGAGATAACTGACTATGTCTCCGTATATACATAGGCGGATACTTTCGCTCGCCTGTATACAAATGCTCTATATGTGATTAACAAACCAGTAATAACCCACGTAAAGGCTAACAAATAGTGAATACCTAAACTGGATTGACTTCGCGACTTCATAAAAAAAGCGTATATAACCCACCCGTGAAACGTTATGTTTATCGAACGTAAAAAATTCTTTACGAAGGTGCAATAGTCCTGCGCCGAACTATGAGAATGAAAAATGAATCAGGCTTCAAACCTTACAAAAATTTATAATATCATATACTAATATAAATCCCCCTTCCCTTTCCAGGCCCTTTTATTCGAGGTTAATGGGCACCTCATTTTCAATTTTTTTAAAACTTAAAATTTACGAAATGATATTTTAACGGATTTTCCGTGAACAACATTATCGTTAACAACATCATAAATAACTTATATGAAACCGAGTATGTCATTCCATTAAGGCTTAATATTTTTAATAAAAAGTGCAAAGTAATATTAGAAGAGTAAATAATATATTAGCTGTATTAAACAATAAATTAGTACGTTTACTAAAAACGTATTAGGAATATATAAAAAAAAAAGTATTTTTCACTATAAATACCTAAATTGAAAAGTATTTTATAAATATAACAATAATCTTAAATATTGCTCATACTGAAGTTTGGCAATAGAAACCTATTATACCCTTGCTTTTGAAGGCATATTGCTTTAATTTTGGTTTTTTTAAAAAGATTTGGAACGTATCATAATATACAGGTTATTGTGGACGCTAATGATTCAAGATCTAATTAACAATTGATATGGTAGAGAAACGTCTAGGCGATCCGCCACAGACCTCGTAACGTCTTTTATATACAATATTAAGTCCACCTTAGCAAAAGGTAAAGTCGCGTTAATTCTCTTTCATAATATATAAAGAACCTTTGACGCCCTTTTTTATAATCGTTTCATAAAAAAAATGCGCCGATCAGAGTTTTGTTAAAATTTATTTACCTTAGTTTCAAGCTTTTTATCTAGAAGGGTAATAAGGGTTCGATATTAAACGGCGATTATAAGGTCTAAAAATCTTTATAGTGGGATTTTACAGGGGTTTCCACCTTTTCTAGTTTTTTTTATATAATTTACACATCGAAGTTTTCCAAGTTTTGTTTCGGCCGCAATTTTATCCATATAGGCGACGTTTTATTTGTTCGTGTTTTTGAATTTTCCAAAAAGAACGTTTGAAGGTTAAGAAAGGATTTATTAAAGGTAAACTAATAGGTAAAAGTTAATGAGTTTTTTGTAGCCTCACATAAGTTTAAACTTATATATACTACCGGTCTTGAAGGTTTATCCGACTTTATAAAACATGGTAATTTATCCGTTTCAATCGGTGTAAGAAAAAAAATTGTCGGTTACTAACCTTTCCTCAAATATCAAAGTGTTTATCTTATATTAAATAGTGTTTTTATTCAACTGGTTTATATGAAGGCGCGTTTACATGGGAAAACGCGTGGCGAAATTTTTAAAAGTTATAAGATATTATAAGAAATTACCCTATACAAAATACGGGCCTTTGTAGTACTTTTTTTGAATTGTTATTATTTCTGCAGTCTTACCAATATTTACCTATTGCATCGAAAACTGGTATATTAGTTATAGTTAAAAGGGTTTAGAGTAATAGGTTACGTTTCTTTACGTTTTCGTTTTAAAGTAAAGCATTTAGTTGTATAAAATTTTGCCTAATACTATTGCCTTTAGAGATGCAGATATACCCTCTAGTAGAATGGATTTCGAATAATAACGTCTTTAATTCGACTTTCGGTTAAAACGATTAAATTCAATTTCCCTTTCATTCGCTGTATTATTACCTTACCGATCGTTTCAACGTTAGAGGTTGTATAATGAGAACTTGCAGTACTGGTACCCGGAGTTATTAGGTCGAGATAACTTGTATTGAAGTGATTTATGCGGCATTGCGCGGCGGCACCGATATCATTGTATAACTCCTTCAATTTACGAGACTTACCACGACCTAAAAGAAATAAAAAACGCAAAATAGTTCACTTTACACCACGTTTGATAACCGAAAATGACGAATTTCCCACTTTTCCATACTCTTTACTATAATCCGCAGTTCTCCCCCCCCCCCCCCAGGGTATCAAAAACCTTACAAAGAGGTTATATAAAAAGGAAACCATTAATACCTTAAAAATAATACTTTAATCTCTATACAAACTATACTATAGTTTTCATGAATAGGTCTAAATAATATTACGATAGATAATGAGATATTAATTATAGATACGCGGTTTATCGTAACAGTAATGTTATTTTATTAGGGTGTGGTAACCTTTATTCTATCATTTATATTTTTAAGGCGCAATATATCGAAATGTTCTGGGGTTTAAAAATTTATAGATATATTGTTGAACGGGATTAATGTGCATATAATTAGTATTTTTGTAATATGAAATCTAAGAAGCGACGTTACTATATGCTTCTAATAAGCTTATAACCGACTATATATTGTTATTAGGGGTTTACGCGGAATTTTAAAGGTGAGATGAAACCTTAGAGACATAAATATCATCGGTAACTAAACTGTTAATAGATTCGCGAATAAAAGCGTTATTATTGGTAGAGCCTTAGATTGTTGCAATGTTGTCGATGTTATGGACTCAGGCTATTGGCTACTAAGTCTATATGTTACGTGACTGTGCACGTAAAGGGATAGGCAGTACCCGGTCTGAGTCCGGTCCGGGCGTGGACCAAGCACGGACTGTATACGGAACGTATAAGGGCACGTAATGGGCTAGGTGCTGGCTATACTTATAGGTCCTGTACGGTGGGCTACGGTAGCCTCGTTTAGTTTTCCTCTATACTTTAATAGTCAATTTCATTTAGTATTTACTTAGCTTATTATTATAGGTTGGATTACAATTTATTATTAAGGTTTTATTTTATCTTTCTGAAAGAATATTACTTATAATGAACGAATTGATAGCAGACGTTAATAATTTTACGTTACACTTCAACGTTATCGGGAAAGATGAGCCGTCGGCAAATATCTAGTTCTCCACCTTTAAAAACATATATTTTCCCTTTTTGAGACCGACTTAAACCGATATTTATCGTTTATAAGATATTGTAAGCTATATCGTGTTGGTTATAGAGTAATTATAATAACCGGGTTAATAGACTTGAATTATTAACCTTACCTCCAACTTCGCTTAAGTTGTAGTTAAGATTGAATAATTCGAAATCGAATTGGCCGCAACTTATATTAGTTTTTTACCAGCTTAAAGTAAGCAAAAATGATATAACCAACCTTAATTCGACGGATTCATTTTTACGTGGGCGGCAGCGCCATAAACGATCGAACTTATACTAAAAGCAGATAAAATGTAGATTAAAAAAGGTCGGCATACGGTTTTTTACGTATAAGGTTATTATATGGCGACGGTAAAGTGAGCGATTATAACGTATTATGAAGCCGGCGGATACGAGAGTATATATAATATAGGCAATTTTTTTTAATTATATCGATACTACTTTTAACGACTTTTATCGCACGGATAAAGTATTAGTCGAATTAAAAGGATTAGTTATAAGTGATAAAAACTTATGGATATTATTCGTCATTATGTTCGAAATATTTTTAGTTTAAACGGGATAATTGGATTTACCTTCGGACGTAAAGTATAATTACTTACGTTTCTACGTATTGCCACGTATCTGCGACAAATTTATTACGGTAGGCGTTAGTCGGATATATTATATCAGAACCTTAGAGAAGTACCGCGAATTCATCCACGAATTAAAGTCTTTAAATTTAAAACATCGTTTTGGTTGTTAACTAATGGGACACGTATGAGTCTAATAGCCGAATAGTAATATAATTATAATAGAGGTATACGCCTTTTAGTTATTTTCGTTAAAGGGTCGTAGTAATCATGACTAATTATTTCGATATTACGGTTTAATATTTTAATAAATTCGTTCGGTTTAAATGTAAAGTTAAGGACGTAAAGCAACGTAAGCGACGGTAAAATAACGTTAGGCTTAACTCGTTACGGGGCGTTATGTACGTTATAACTCGACGAATTATTACCAATATAGTTACAAACTCCGTCCAGTATTACCTTTTACGTAGGTGTATCAGGTTAAAGTCTAAAAAGTAAATTAAGGTTATCTATTAATGACGACGGGGAAAGCCTAACTCTTGGATATAATTTTGTTGAAGGATCACATAACCTTAACGACGTGATTGTGAAATGGAGTAAAAAGAAATTTAATTTAATTAAAATATATAGAAACGAAAATTTATTTTTCATCCTTATGTTTTTTAAAAATATTTACTTGTTAGATATTGAAATCGATTTAAATTGTATTTAATATTAAATTATAAACAAGGCTTCAATATAATAGTTAAAAATAAAGTAAATTCAGCTATGATATCCTGGAAATTTCGATATACTATTAAGGTTACGGTAAAATACGTTTACTAACCAAATAACCAAGTTTTGTATGAAAATTAATAAATAGTTGAACTCGATATTAATATATATTATTTCCGGAATAACGCGGGATATAATTTTTGGAGTACTTTGGATAAAATATTAATTGTCAACCTTAAATGTTAATGGTAGTCGTTTAATAGCTTAAAGTTAACAAGGTTTTATCATTGACGCGATAATGGTATGTTTTAAGTTAGGTGATATACGGAGAGTAATAGGATCAATTTTCATCGGTTTGGTAATCTGTTCGTACCGGGAGGCAAAACATACGGGGGATTAATTTCGGTTAACTGTTATTATAAGCTTTTACAAAATAACGCGATATTTATAAACGATAGCGATGAATATGATCAAAGAGGAAGAAAATTAGTTACGTCTCGTATTAGAATTGGCTAAATTCCGCAACTTATTCGATAAATATAAGGCTATAACTTTACCTTTATATAGAAGGAAATTCGATTATTATATTGATATTAAATGGAACGAAATTAAATTTATACCAAAATACCCTTAAAAGCTATTATATTCAATATTATGAAATCAACCTTTTAAACTTCGACGATAGGTTTCTAAATTCATAAATGAGGGTTATATTCGTGCAAACTCTTTATTGACTCTAACGTAGTTAATACTTATTTCTAAGCCAGGAGGGGGGGGGATAGCAGTTTTATATCGAATACTGAATATTAAATCAAATTACCAAGTAAAATCGTTTTCTCTTATCTTTAATCAAGGAAATCTTACGTACGTTATTCAAGTCCACGTAACTTATAAAGTTGGATATTCGAACGGCTTTTTACCGTATTCGGGTTACCTTTAAATAGGAGGAATCAACGGCATTTTATACGCGGTTCGAGTTATTGAAGTAATTAATTACTCCCTTTGAGTTTGCAGAAACGCCAACAACGTTTTGACTATATATTAATTATGTAATAACGAATATTTTGGATAATTTTGTTCTAATATATTTAAATAACCTTTTCATTTTTCCCCGGTATTAAATAAGATTATATAGCGAAACTTCGCGTGGTTTTAGGACGTTTTCGTAATATGGAGCTAAATTTGAATTTTAAAAAGTGTAACTTTATAATTCGGAAAATACGAATATTACTTCATACCCTTATAGAAAGTATACATAGACCAAGTGACAGTGCACTGTATTGCAAGGTGATTTCTTGCAGGGTATATGGAAACGTATCACGCTGCAGACTACACTCTTGCAAGATGTAAAGTACACCATACATGCGGTCTGGAATGACTATTGCAGGCCGCACGAAAATTTATGGAGCGGTCTGGATTGGGTATTCCAGAGCGCATGGCAAAAGAGCCACTGCCTGAATGGAAGGTTTATAACCTCCCATCCGTAGCGTACACTCTATAGAATACTGCTTCCTGACTATCATCTTTTATTACTACATTCTAATCTAGCGATTACTCTTCTACTTACCTGCTTCACGTGAAGAACAGGTTTTAGACCTTACCGACCGAAGGTAAAATACCTGGGTTTTATTATAATGGTTAAAGTAGGTATCCGGGTTGATCCCGAAAAGTTCGGGTAGTATACAAGTAGGAGTTATTACGTACTATCCGAGAGGTTAGAAGTTTTTTAGGTTTTACTAACTTTTATCATAATTTCATTTGTAATTTTTTCGAATTAACGGATTTTTTTGTTCGATTAACAAAGTAAGAAATTCGTTAAACTTAGATAAAACGGAAGGAATTTACATTTTAAACCTTAAAAATATTTTTATTACTGCTCCGATTTTGGTATATTGAGATTTAAATCGATTAATGGTGATGGAAATAGACTATTCGAAAACGGCATTAAAAGGGTATTTATTGTAACGGGATAAGGATAACATTTTAAAGCTAATAGCTTACTATTTTGTATCATTAACAAACGCAAAACGTAATTGTACCATTTATGATAAGGAGCTTTTCACGATGATATCCTATTCAAAAACGTGGTTTTTCGAATTATCTAATATCTGTACCCCGTTTACGATTCTAATAAATTATAAAGGATTGGAATATTTTTTTTACCACGTTTAATTTCGAAACATTAGATTAAATAAGCCGAAGTCCTTTTGTTTTTTTCAGTATTACCTACAGTATAAGCCCGCAACTTAAGGCGCTTATTCAGATACGCTAACCAGTAGATTATAAGATAAACTAGAAGTTAAGGAACGTCGTACGCGAGTCTCTTAACCTATTTTTATTACCATGTAAAATATAGTAATAATGAACTTATACATTAAGGGAACATAAATTACGGCGGGTTATGAAAATAAATTTGTTAAAACGGAAATTCAATTGTTAAACCGCGACGATATATGCCTGAAAGGTAGGCTGGAAGATTTCGAATGGTCGTCGAAGGCAGGATCGCCCTAGGCTCGGCCCACGTTCGAATCGTTATCGAGGATAACGCCAGGGGATTTTAATACGTTGAAACCAGTGGTACCGTTACGGATCCGGCCCGCATTAAGCCCATTAACCTTATTAACGTCGAATAGTCGCTTTATTTTTGGTCCGGATGCCTTAATGAAATTATAATATTAACAAAATAACCAATGACCCATTATATAAAGCTCGCCTACTAATAATCTTCGAGGGTGTTAGGCGTTTTCCAGTTAAAACTAGATAATTAGTATAGATTACAGATTACGAAATTAATCCGCGGGGTATATTATATAACGTAACCATTTATAATGATTGAGTAAAAAACTATTAACGACGAAGATTTTATGATAAACTTACAATTCGCCTATTATAGGTTATTCGGGTAAGAATATCTTATTTCGCGTTTTTCATAGGATTACTATTAGAAGGAAATGATCGAAAATATTCGACGCTTATGTCGAATATATATGTAATATAACGGGATAGAACCTCGTCGTACTTTAAAATAAAGCATCCTTTAACTTTTTCTCATTTTAAATCGATAATAAATATTTATTTCTGTCGACTTTATAATCGACTTACTAGTTATTAAAAGCGGTCTTTAATATTTCTTAATTATTACAAACCGCCTTTCTCAGTTGATATAATTTAAGGACATATGATTTATAATTATTAATACATATATAGAGGGACTTCTAAATATATAGAAGATATTTTATTGGTTTTCAGCTTTTATTATTAATAACTGTAGTTCGGATTAGATAAACGTATTTTGAACGACCTCATATTTCTTGATAAAGATCGAATACCTTTTACTTACGGCGAATTACCTTTAAAAAAATAATAGTATTAAACGTATAAATTAAAAGTTTAAAAGTACTTATGTATAATCGGCGCTTTTTCGTAATACGACTAAACTTTCCATTTACCCGTTTATTAATTTACGTTAAATCACCAAAAGTAGACGATTACCGGGTTTAACGCAAATCTTTTGATAAATAGGTATGAAATATTACTTATCCTAAAGTTAAACGAGGATAAGAAGTCGTTAATTAATCCGGTGGGACGAGTCGTTACGATTTTAATATATTTATATAAAGGTACAAAGCTAACTTGCACCGTCATAATATATATTAAATAAAAAATGAAAACAGCGACAAACCATCGACGAAGTTTAACGATGTGAAAAAAAATAAAGAACTAGGTTGAACTAAAACTATAGAATATTAAAACTAACCGCATAAATGAAAGGTTTAATTGCCTTTATAATTAATATTATATCGTCAACGTTTTGAACCCGTTCAATATTTTTTTTAAATATTTTAAATAAATACCTTATATTTTACGTAAATTCTATTCAACGGGCGACTTCGAACTACCTCTCCTCGTAAGTTTTATCCGATATTCGTTAGGAATTAGTTGTAATAGTTAACAATATAGGAAAGAGTATATACAAAGAATTTAAAGTTTAGGAAATTTTTGCGGTAAAGAAGGAATAGGACGAGGTTCGCTTTATATAGAGTAAATAAAAGAGTGGTAATAAGCCGAAATGAAATTTACTAGAAAATTGCTAATATATTAAAACGTTAAATTCTTTCAACTGAAAAAGGTAAATATTCGAATTTATAATAGCCTGGTATTTCGACGTTAACGTCGAGTTTATATTAAGTAACCTACGCAGACCGAGCCGTTTACATCTTCGAAATAATGTATTACTTATAAAAGAAAAAGATAATTTATTATTAATTATATTACAATATAATAAATAAGACCAGGTAGATATTACTCGATTTTTTTGAATAAACATCCGACCGTAAGGCAACTTTTACCCCGATTTAATAAATATTCACCTATTCATTATTTTTTTATTAAAGTTTAACGAATAACGGTATTATTAATTTTAAAGGCTCTACTGTAATTAGTTTTGGATATTAAAAGACGTCGGTGGAGAAAGATGGCGAAGGGCGTAATAGGCGTTATTAGGCGTCGACGAAAGGAGCTAGTAAAAGGCGAGACGGATGAAAGTCGACGTCGAAGATAACTAATAACATTAAAAAGAACGAACGTTAAGGGAGGCCGATAATAACGGTTAATAAGGAGTAGAGCAAAGATTGAGACGAGGAAAGCAACCTTTTAAGCGGATTACTAAAGACTATAATATATTAATTTAGGCCAGAATGACGCGGTCGATCTGGGTATGATTCTTCGCTCCCTCGCGGTGAACCCGATTAACTCGCTCCTAATTAAAATAAGTAAATAAAATACGTATAAAATCGGAACCTGTATAATTAGGTTTTAAACGTCGTTTATTACACTTTATAACCCGTAACTTATATTATTTATCAAAATTATAACCTATTTAATTATATTATTTTCGCTATTAAAGCTTAAACCACAGGAAAATATACGGAGGGTATTAAAGAGAGCTGGGGTAAAAACTTTACGCACTAACGTACGGTTAGTCGAAAAAGTCTTATTTGGATAAATAGGCGATATCGTAAAATATAACGAAAAGGTTTTAAGGAAAGACGTACTCAAGAGGAAGGAGCTACGGTAACATATAATTCAAAGGGTAACGACTTATACAGATGGTATAGTAAAAACTTCTTATACTCGAATAATATTGTGGAACCGGGCGAATGAATTAATTAACCTTAAAAAGGTGGGGGTAAAAACAGGTCGATAACTCGGGATATTTCTTTACCACTTACGGGTAAAGAATAAAATATAACCCTTATTTTTGGTAACGGTAATTAATTAACATAAGAGGGCGCATAAACCAGGCGAAGCCGCGAATAAATTTATATTTTAAATATATTACGAAAAAGAGTCAAATTGGGATCTAGTTCCTTATAAGGTTAATTTATAAGCTTACCTTATTATAAACCTTTTAATACGTACGATAACTTGATGTCCGATGAACTAGAATATAAATAAGAGGAATACCGAAGTTAAAAAGGCGGTTAATATACGATGTACACGCGTTTTTAACCTGTAAAAAGGAGTAATTCGCTTTTATTTTTATTGACATTGAGGACGAATGAGTCACCTACAACACGAGGAGGTTATTAAATGTAATTATTAGTAAGGTATTTATATATAATAGGGCAATATACTTTGCGAAACGGCTTATTATTTTTATCAAAGGTGCCGGCGACGATATAAACTAAGTCTGATCCATGATATACGTTAACCATTAAGACGAGGAGGAAAAAGGATTACGAGATATTAGCGGGAAATTATAATTAGGATATAAAAAGTAATAATAAAATCATTACAAAAAAAGGTAAATAATAAAATAAAGACGACAATATAGAAAAAGAAAGTTTTAAAGGCTACGGGGGAGTCCGTATTTATAAGTATTGGGGGACCGGATTCGGTAGGAATTACGTATTATACAGGGAGCGTTACACGGTATTAACGACAGAAATGAGGTATTATATGACGCGTTAAAAGGTACATTATACGGTATCGGTGGTAAAAAGGATATATGTGGCAAATTGAAAAGCGCGTTATAAAACGCTGACGGCCTAAGGTTAAACCGGCGAATACGTTATACGATACGTTAAAGGAAGCGTTATATAAATTCGATAAGCTATGGTTAAACCGGCTAATTCATTGAACAATACGTTAAAAGTACGTTATATGACGTCGGTAACCTAGGATAGGATCGAATAATATATTACATGGTACGTTAAAGGGTATATTATATGGTACTGGCAATAAAAAAGATATATTATACGGTAGGTTAAACGGCGCGTTATAAAGCGCCGGTGGCTCGGGTTAAACTAAGGTTAAATCGACTAATACGTTAAACGATACGTTAAAAACGTGTTATACGACACTGGTAGCCTGAAGTTGGATCGGCCGATACGTTGTATAACGCGTTAAACGCCGCGTTACCAGCTTGCGCTTGGCCCGCGTACTAAGCAGGTAAGGCTTGCGCTTTGTATTTAACCAACGGGACATCGTAGCCCTTGTAATATCCGAGAAAAAGGGGTGCATGATATAGATTTAAGCCATTAGCTATGAAGTCTATAGGTCCCGTAACTATACACATAACGGGATAGGTAGTATCCGGTCTGGTCCCGGTCTGAGCGCAGACCGGGTGTAGTCCGTACACGGCACGTTCATAGGCACGTGACGGGCTAGGTACTAGCCATGCCCATAGGTCCTACACCGTAGGCCACGGTAGCCTCTTCTAGTCTTCCACTGTACCTCAATAGGAAACTCCATTTAGCACTTACTTGGCTTACCATCAAAGGTCGGACCATAATAGTCGATTCGAATTGTAGTCAAAGTAACAGTAGTATTGCATTGGTCAAATGATGGATGTATTGTTTTAGTGTTGGCAGACTGCTAGCCGGTCTGCACAGTAATTTGTATGGTCAATTGCTTGGCTCGTGCCCTAGGATGAAGTGCAGCGTACTGCACTCGACTTATATCTAATGCGGTAAGTCCATATAAACAATACACTCAACTTGCAGTTCAGACAACTTTACTATAGGTAAAGTTGAACTACCGCACTGCATGTAGTACTATTCCAACCATTATAAATAATATCTATATAAATGACCACAACTTACTATCGATTGTTTATATTGAATTTATAATAAAGTCGAAATTAAAAGTAATCAAAACGAACTAATACGTTTGAAAGAAAAAATCCGCATTATATAAACGGTAAAGATTTGTATTTTCGATGAAACTCGTACCGAAATTTGGAAAGGCTCGTTATAAAAGGCCCATTTTTATACGCCTTTGTTAATACCGCTCCGTTTCTATCGTTTTCTGTTAATAAGATACGAATATGTAGATTTTAGGTTGTCTTATAAACGCTTTAAGCTTTTCGATGCGGATGGAAGTTATGTAAGTTGCAAAGGAAAGCGGAATACCACGTACTTGGTAAATTATCCGGCTTTTTTAAAAGTATAGAAACGATAGTCTCGGCTTTTCAAAATGGTTTCGAATAGAGAAATATGTAAAACCTATATACGTCAAATCCTATTAAACTCTAGAACATTTCAATCATTTATTTATGTAAGTAATTGTTTAATAGTAAATATATTAAACTATAACTTATCCAAGCTTACGTTTAACGCTAGTCGGTAAAAAAAATGTTTTCATTCATTATTAATTTTTGGATTCAAATTGATCGATTATATATATATTAATGTTGTTATCAATGTTAATTATATTTTAATAGGTTCGACATCATTTCGCCATAAATTATCCATCCAATATATCCAACAATTTAATTACGACGGTTACGGGATCTTTAACAGCCTTCTTCTATCGCATTTCATCCGGTTGGAAGTAGATAGAACCAGGAAGGCGAGGAGTGGCGGCAGAATCGGTTGGGGCAGGAAAAGAGGTAGTAAAGGCAATGGCGGGGGCGCACGCAACGAGTTTATTTTTAGTCGAGACCGTGTCGCTATTACTATTTTTACCATCGTTTTTATCGGTGCCTATGTCACTATCAACAAAGGAGGAACAGTATGTTGGCATGGCATTCTGGCTGCTTAGTAGCGCCGCAATAGCGGCGCAAAGAGGTTACCGAAAGTCCGTAGATGCCCAATCAACGTCTCTAAAACGACGCCAATGAGGTAAACAGTTACTCACATGATAATAGCGTCGATACCAGGGACACAACTGCTTTTATATTTCGTAACTAACACTTATCAATTTGAGGTATATATACATAAAATAGACGAAAGCTTTTACAAAAGTAACAAATATACTTTACACCCAGTTCCCTTTTATTCAAATAAACTTTGTTATCAAATACCTTTAAAGGGGATTGGATATACCCTGTATAAGGCTGCATTCTAAAGGGTAAAACGGGGTTGGTAAGGATGGAGGCAGAGGTTGGTAAACTGGAGATAAAGGTGTCAATATTAAAGGGGATGGGGGGGGACCTAAAGACGAATTTAGGTTTTGAAGATTTTAAAGGGGTTGACACGGGCTCGATGCAGTGTTAGCGCGTGGCGCGTATAACGGCGGCCTATATACAAGCTGTTTTTCTTTTCTCAATAAAGTTACTACTCACATCAATACAAGAACCTATACTAATAACATATTATAGGATGTAAAAGCTATTTACTGATATAAAGTGTTTTTTGACGAAGTATATAAAATAAATTTATTAATAAGGGTTAATTTGAACGAAGGTTTTCTTTTATATTGGTCTTATTTATATCAAGTATATGATGTACAAGTTATCGAAGAAATATGGGTCTCTTAATGGCAATTTATAGTGTTTAACGGCATATGCAATCACATCACGTTCCACTTCTAGCTGGTTTTAATGATTTTTTCTTTGCAATCTTACTTTATAGAGTTTCTTCCTTAAGAGACTTTATAGTTATATTTCAGATGTAAGTAGGCGTCGTGTGGGGACTAAATAAGCCGCATATCTTGGCTCAACCAAAGCTACAGTTTTCACGCCTACCAGTCTCTTAAATGTAGGGCACCCTAAGGTAGTTCTTTGAAGCATGTATTTGGGATCCTAGGGACTATACAGAACCCATGGAGACTGGGGTTACGATTCTTCCCGCCGGAGTCTACAGGTTGATTTCGTAGCGGTGAGTACCTCAACTTATAGTAGGTGCTGCCTGGCGATAGTAAATTCCAAATAAAAAAAATAGGTCTGTTAACAAAACACTTTGACTTAGAAGCTTCAATAGTAACATACGTAAGATAAATGATACATTTATGAATATATTGAAATTAATCCCTTAAATTTTCCTAAAACAGCACCAACAGATACTGTATTGGTAGTAAATGAGATTGATGGTTTATAGGTCAAATCATCATGAAATTACAATGAAAATAGGCAATATATAATACGTTGTATCCTTCTTTTATTAGAAATATATGAAACCCTTTGTAGATTTCAAATTTACAGAGGTAAAAGATGGAGAAAATGTGTTTAGGATTATCAACTAGTAAAACATTATTAAACCTAGTTTTAAAAGAATATAATAACTAATCTATTTCGCTTATTTGTAGCGCTTAACGGGTATAAACCTCTGTTATCATCATAACGATAATAATTTAGGCTCTAGGTATTGGTTTACCATATAATATTGTTACAGAAAAATAATCCTTTAATGTATTATACCGGATATTCGTGTAACGCGATACTTAATAAAAGGTTATGTTGGTAGTACTTTAGACGTTGCAATGTCGTCGATTCAATTGGTCGAAGTAACAGTAGTATTGTGTGATTAAGTGGTAGATGCATTGTTTTAAGTTTAGCAGACCGCTAGATGGTTTGCGCAGTAATTGGCATGGCTAATACCTTAGCCCGTGCCATAGTATAAAGTGGTCATATACTTTACTTGACTTGTAGCTAATATAGTACACCCACAAAATAAGACACTTAACTTGTAGTTAGTATAGTCAATTTTACTTCAAGTAAAGTTGACCTGCTATACTGTAATTACTACTATTCCAATACTGGCGGCTTTTTCTTTTATGCGCATACTTTAGTGTAGTCAAATAAACTTTTCCGGTTACCACCGAATTACTTCCTTGTTAACTAGACAAACTCCTGTTAATTCCAATTGACTTACGCACTTAAATTAGCCCCAATTACCTTCCTTTTAACTATGGATGTAAATCTCGACTTTATCAACTACCTTATACAAGTCTTTTGCTACAAACTTGTTCGTATTAACTTATTGTTGCCATTAGCTGTTTTAACCCACGTATGTTAAGCTACCTATCACTTTAGTTTACCTATGTAGATTAACTGGCCTATAATTATCATTATTGCTATTGGCCGTTTTAACTAATTTGAGTTAATTTATTTATTAATTTTACTTTATATATTCATGTTAATTAACTCATTATTACTTCCAATTTCACTGTGAAATTTAAAAAAGTTTCTATTGTTGGCTTTATTCCTTTAATCGTTTTTTTAGTTCTCTAATACATCCATATTCATTATAACGTAACTTGGGCTTGTCAGGTTACCTATTAATGTAGCCCTCGATGTTATGACCCAACATCTGCAAGGCGCACCAGCAGCGGCCCCGCAGCAGATAACGAAGGAAATTGGTTGGACACAGCCTCTCGGCAGGCACCAGGGATCCACAACAGACACACCGTACACAAGGGTTAGGGTCAGCATGGTGTGAGACTCGATGGACTCGGTATCGAGCCAGTCGAGCTGCACACCGGGACTCGATGGACTCGACGTCGAGCCAGTCGAGCCTACACTGAAGACGTATGAAGGCGCGGATATATAAGGACACTTTCATTACCAAGATAGATAGTATTTCCTTCATAGCTCTTCAGTTGTCAATCTAAGTATTCAGTCTACCCTGAATAGCCTCACGGCTTCTGATCATCACTCACACGAATACAGTCTTGATATTACACCTTTTGTTACCTCTGCTACATTACTACTAACATAAACCCTCTGGACACCTTCTACATACTCACGGGTATTTAGTGTGATCATTACACTCGATACGTATGGTTAGCTTATTATTATTTACAAATCTTTTAAGAGCCTTTTTCGACGACGTCATCATTGAAGTATCAGAGGGATTGTCTTTGCTATTGATTCATCGAAACTACTTAATCTCCTTGCTTTTGTAGGCTTTAAGGAGTACCATTAAATAGATTATTAGACGTTTTTCGCTGGTGTTTCCGAGCTTTAAAAAGCATTGGAATATGTTTTTTTGAAACAGTACAAATTATCACTGGAATAGAGGGAATATTTTATTATTTGGTGACAAAGTTAACGGTTTTCCACAATGTTGTACCTATAAAAAAGCCTGCTATTATATAGTAAACCTTTAAAGTTAATATTTTGCATACAATCCTTTTCCCTATAACGGATGTTTAGTAGATTATATTTTATGTAATGTTAAATATGCTCTTTAGCATGTTTTCATTTATAAGGGTTATTAAGAATCCAGTTTATATCAATAAGTTTGTATTATTTATAAAGGAGCTGTCCGTGAAAATTATTCATTTTTCTTTCGATAGGTAATTGGAATTATATCAATCTCTTGGTTTATGTTCCGCATTTTCCATTCTAAGTTTTTATCTAGTCGGTTGAAGGTTTTAATTTTTCGTTTTTGTATTTATAGCGTAATCGATAGGTCGTAAAAGGTTTTCAGTTAGTATAGGGTAGCGATATAACTATTCAGAGCGAGTTATTTTAAATACCTTCGGGGTTAGCTATATTTTTTTCATTAATTATATAAAGGTTAGCGCCTTGGCTCTTTTAATGAAAGTTAAGGTTAATGTCAATAATAAACATGCGGATCAATAATCTGTTAAAGTTAAGTTAATTGCCCTTTTTTGATTTTCGATTAACTTATAGTTTCAGAAATTTTAGTCCTTAATAGTATGTTGTTCCGATGTATCAAAGCCTACCTTTATAAAGCAGAGGATATCTTTAGTTTGTATATCAATTAAACCGAAGTTTTTTTTTTACGTTACCAATAAATACGTGTTTTATGTTAAAGATATTATGCTTCACTATAACATAAAGTGTTACTTTTAAATGAAGAATTAATGGACGCTTACGTTAACTAGTTCGTATAGTGACTCGATATATTGTATTACCGTTTCCGAAGAGTACGTGGTACATATTGTTTGTAATAGCTTTAGTAATACAATCTGCTGTAAATCAGTCGTTGATCACGTATACACTTATGTTATATTGCGGCCATTAAAGGTAAATTTCCCTTTAGTATTAGTTAGCAAACATATTGTGAAAGCGACTACTAAACGTTAACTGTTATGGACTCGGAGTATTTACTATTTAGTCTATAGGTTATGTGACTGTGTATGTAACGGGATATGCAGAACTAGGCTTGGGCGCGGTCCGGGCGCAGTCCGCGGGTGTCACGTGCAAGAACACGTGACGGAACGTGCATAGACCGTGTATGTAAGTCCTATACGAAGAACCTTTACAAACTCATCGAGTTTTTCTTCAGTACCTCAGGTATTAACATCATTTGATACCTACTCAATATATCTTCGTAGATCAAATTAAAATATACAATTAAGCATTACTTTTTTTAAGGAGATATTATTTATATTAAACGAACAGGGAATAAATATTGATAATTCCGCGTTATACTTTAACGCCACCCAAAAGAATAGATCGTCAGCAAAATACCCAGTCCTCTACCTTTATAAATATATATCCTACTCCTTCGATACCTATTGAAGCCAATATATCTCGTTTATTAAACGTTCTAATATATATCTTATTTACGTTGAAATAAATATAATAACCCGCTCAATCAACCTTCGTATTTTTACCAACTAATACATATTTTTTTCATGTCTAATTTCTCCTAAATCATTACTAAGATTGAAAAAATTGAAGCTAACCTAAAGATTATTTGTACTAGTTTATTAACGTATATAAGTGACTAGAAACGATATAACGAATTACAATTCGATGAATTTACTTTTATTCAAGCATCGACGCATGAAACGATTGAATTCATGTTAGATTGAGATGAAAAATAAATTAGGAAAGGCCGGCACGGGTTTTTTTATGTATTGGGATATTATACGCCGGATATTAAATGAAATATTACGGCATATTACGAGGCTAAAAGAAACGAAGGAATATATGATGCAAACAAGTTTTTCGATTACATCAAAGATTCTTCTAGTTACTTTTACCGCTCGAAAAAAACTTTAGTCGAATTATTAGGGTTATTTATAAGCGATAATGACTTGTAGATACCATTCGTTATTAAGCTCTAAACGTTATTAGCCTAGGTAAACGATTTAAACTAGCATTTCACCATTAAATAAAACTATATTTGCTTTCGTATTTTCCTACATATCCGAAACCAGTTTATTATAATAAGCGTTGGACGTATTAAATACATTGCGGATTAAACAAAATACTGAGAGTTCGTTAAAAAATTGAAGCTTTTAAACTTAAAACGACGTTTTAGTCGATAATTATCGGGCCCCGTGCAGATACCGCGACCAGATAAAATACAGTTATAATAGGGGTTTACTTCGTTTGAATATCCTTATCTAAGGGTCGCGGTAATCGCGGTCAGCCACCTTAATAGACTTATTTAACACAAATACAGGACCAAAGACGTCGAGCGACGTAAGTAATGGTGGAGAAACGTTGGGTTAGGTAGGTTACTAGGTGTTACCTATGCTATAACTCTTCTAACTACTTCTAATGGGGTTATAAACTCCGCCCGAATTTCTATCCAATACAGGTATATACGGTTTAAGTCGAAAAGGTAAATGTAAGTTCCCTATTATTGGTAATGAAGAAAGTCGAATTCCTAAACGCAACTTCGTTTAGGAGTTATATAGCTTTACCGTAGTAATTATAAAATCGAATAAAAATGAGTCTAATTGAATTAATATATATATATAAACGAGGATATATTCCTTATCTCTATATTTCTCAATAATAATCCATTTTTAACGCGCAGGTCGATTTTACTTGTAATTGTTATCATATTGTAAGCGAGGCTTCCATATCACGGTTAAAATGGAATAAATTCGGTTATTATATCTTCGAGATTTAATCACAATATTAGGGTTACGGCAATATATATATATTACTTATATATTCAAATTTCTCGTAAATATTAGTAAATAGTCAAATCCGATATCTATATATATTATTCCCGGAACAGTCCGCGATATAGGTTTCAATATACTATGGATATCATATTATTAAGTGATTTTGAAATTCGGAAGAAATCACTTAATTAAAGAGGTTTAATGATCGATACTATAATATTATTCCTTAGGTTGAGGGATATTTGAGGTATTATAGGATTTATTTCTATTTGTTTAGCAACTCGTTTTCAACCAGAAACATGCTATATAGGGGATTAGACGCAATTAGTTTTCGTTATAAGTTTTTGTGAAATAACGCTGATTTTATAATCCACGGCTCCAACGGTTGCCAAAAAGAGGAAAAAATAAATCCGTTTCCTCTCGATCTAACAGAGTTCTGCAATCCGTTTAATAAGAAGAAGTTAACGGTTATGCTCTTACATAGAAAGAAATTCGATTATTAAATTTACATTGAACAGAATAAGAACGGATTTCTGCCGGATAAACTACAAAGATCGTTATACTCGATATCACGAAATCAATTTTTTGAACATCGACGTTACATTACCGATTTAATAAATATGGGTTAGGTTCGAACAAGTTTTTTTTATCGGCCTCGACGCTGGTATTACTAATTTTCAACTCTAAAAGAGAATATCTGTTTTACGTCAAGTAGCGGGCCTTAAATAAAATTACCGGGTAAAATCATTTTTGACCATTACTTAAGGAAATCTTACACGTATTGTTTAAGTTAATATAACTTATAAAGTTTAATATTCGAAAAGCTGTTTACTATATTCGGGTTATACCAGAATATAAGAAATCAGTGGTCTTTCGAACTTGTTTAGGCTTATTCAAATAGTTAATTACCCTCTTCAGGTTGGCAGAAGCGCTAACGATATTCCAACGTTACATTTATTATATAATGGCGTATATGTTAGATGATTTTGTTACAACTTACGGAAAAAACCTCCTCATTTTTTCTTTCAACACGAAATAAAATCGCATAACGAAGATCGGTATAATTCTAGGACACCTCAATAATGCCAGGCTAAACTTAATTTTAAAATATCTTAACTTCTTCGTAAAAAATGCAAAGCACCTGAATTTCAGTATAACGTCCGGCGTAGGTATTTGAGCTAACCCCAAAAAATTTCGGGCCGTTCGTGAATAAAAGTTTTCACTTTTTATTCGAAAGGTTAAGAGTTTCTCAAGGTTTACCAACTTTTATGGAGGCTTTATTAGCAATTTTCCGAATTGGTTAATTACCTTATTCGACTGAAGAAACAAGGAATTCGATAAACTCACACGGATTGCGAAAAAAAAAAACCAATGTTCAAGTAAATATTTGTTTCGGCCCCGATTTTGGTATATTAAAACTCAAACCGTTTAACAATGGTAAAAACCGATTGCTTAGGGATGGTAATTTAGATGGTTACCAAGTAGATTTCGTTCCATATCTTTAAATACCCTACTCTTTTATTCCTTAACCTTCAATATATTAAAACCCTTAGTGTTTACGTTAACATTAACGCCGGCGAGTTAATTGAAAATGGCTAAAGGTTTCCCTTCGCCTTTAAATAAAGGTATTTATGGTTTCATTTTTAAGGATTAAAAACAGTAGTATTAAAGCTAACAAAGCCGGAAATAATGTTGATTATGCCGGCGCTTTAACTACCTATCCATTAATAGGCTATAAAAAATCTTAAAGTCTGCAAGTCAAAAAAATTGGAATACTCTACCCTAATATCTATCGAAAAGCTTTGTTACCATTACCAAACAAATGTCTCAACCCGTTGAAAATTAAAGTTTATATTAAAGAACGATAAAAAATTTAACTACGAAGTCCTTAATAATATGTTCTACTTAAATAATAAGCTCATTCTTTATATTATTACCTCCATAAGCCCTTTTCATAGATCTATGTTTTTAAAGTCCCTTTTGACAGAAGATACGTAAATAGCGATAAAGATACTACAAATTAATACGTATTTAGGCCTACCTAACGTTGTTGTCCACGATACTGGTACCAACTTTACGAAGGCAGAATTCTAAAAAGATGCCAAAATAATTGGCATCCAGTGAAAACAGGTGCCTATAAAGGCCCACTAAAGTATTTAGAAGGTTAAAAAGTCACATATATTGCTCTTCCGAATCTAGAAACATCCTTACGTTAAAGATTAAAAGGTATACAGACCCGAAAACACATCCTTAAATAACAGTAAAAGTCTTAAACGATATAGTGAGCCTTAACAGTCTTATATTAACCCTAGAGGCTTTTAAGGTGTATCTACGCATAATAAGTAAATATCCTCTATTAATAAGTACCTAAAAAAAGTTATGGTATACGATAAAGTACTAAAGAAACTGCGGAAGAAATTGGCACGCCGCCAGGTTAACGATACCCTTGATACCAGGAACAGCCCTACAATAATCGAGGTACTTACTTTACCGTTACAAATCAATATCCTCGTATAACAGAAGTCAAGAAAATTAAAAGGCTTATATATAAAACTTCAAGAATCGCTAACTTTAAAGTAGTTGTTAAAACTACTAACTTTTTGATAACTTTCCATATTACTTAGGTTAAGCCATATATTAGGGTTAATTATAATAAAACCCCTCAAGTTAAACGGTCAAGTTAATACGAACTTCTTTTACATGTTATCAATGAACCAATAAAACGCTGCCGGCACGGATGACCCCCAAAAAATGAATATTAAAAAGGAAAAATACATACCGGGTCGTATTTACAATACAGATTAGATAAGCAGGAAAAATAAGCATAACGAAGACTCAATATTGAAACTTCGAATTTAATGTATTATTTGAACCTTTCATAAACCTTTTAATGAAAGTAATAAGGTCGAAATGAATGGCTTATTAATTCGAAAAGTCGTATAATTCGAACTAAAGGCCGAATTTAATCTTTAAAACTAGAATGTTACAAATTTTAAGTAGCGGATTATCTACGAGGTTAAAGGCAAAATCACAGGGCAGCCGCACGAAAAATCCCACCTAATTGTTTAAGAATACGGTAATAAAGGCAAAAATTAAATACTTACATAATTACTAATGATTTTAAACATTAGCTAACACTTATTAATCGTTTTGATAGCAAGTTTATTATTTAAAACTAAAGGTAAGTTTATGTTTAATAGCCGAAATCTAACGTAAACATATACGAAATTAGTAATGAATTTATAAAGGATTATATTGTTGTAATTACTATAGGAATTACGTGTTGTTTACCTTTTCAAAACAGTCAATCGATATATTAAACAACTATATGAATTAGCTGAAGGAAATGTTGATTGGTTACAAAATGAATAATTACATTTTAGATTACAGCTAAGTATAAAGTCTTTAATATATAACCCGTATAATTGGTGAAGTAAGAGAAAACCCTTGGTTCAATAGGTATACAAATCAACGATACCTATTTTATTAAAACGGTTAGCTTTATGATATCAGATTGATAGGCGATGAAGGACTTTAAGTTTTAAAACTATAAGCTGGATACTATGTTAACGAAAAACAATGAATTTAACTTTAATAAATCTTTAATCCGTATAAGTCGTATTAATACTAGCCTTAACTTTGATTAAAGGCGTTAAGGTACTAACTTGGTTACAGTAGACAGGACTAGTGTAGTTAAGGGCTAACGGTACCTCGAATAACATACCTATGGTAGTTATATTACCTCATTATGCTTACTAAGCGCTTTTTACAACCTATTCATCGCAATACAAATATAAAAACTAATATTTAACGACTTTAACCAGCTAAATAAAAAGCTTAGGTGATAAATACAGAATCTGGACCGAGGGATTAATACGAGTTCAATCAACCGATTAAAAGCTAAATTGATAATCTTTAGGAACAGGTACTTTATAAATAACACCAACTTATCTTTAGAAGTCGGCTTTCATATAAGCTTTATTAATAAGGATGAATAAGAAGAACAGTTTAATATTTTTGGTAAACTAATTCATTAAGCCTTCATTAAATATAAGAAGATTATACGAAGCGTATTGACTTTAAAGGTTTATGTTATAGTAAAAGATTTTAACTTAAGTATAATAATGTAGGAAACCTTTAATGTTATTACCAGGTAATTAAAGATTTATACTATTCCGGTAGTAATTTATACCGATTCAAAAAGGTTTTTCAAATACTTTTCGAAACTTAAAACTACTAGTATAAAACGCCCTATAATCGATGGAATGTCATTCTGCGAAGCCTATAAATGGATGGAAATCAAGGAGTTCCGGTAAATTAACGGGAAAGATGATTCTATTAATACTATAACAAAAGAATCATTAAATAATGCCCTTAAAATGTTTGTAAATAATAATGAGCTAACTATACGTATTGACAATTACGTTAATAAACCGCCTGGCAAAGCCAAATGACGTGGCGGCGGTCAAGAATATACTAGCAAACTGAACAACTATTAATAAATTAATAATGGTAACTTGTTTAATTAACACGGCTAAAGTGGAAGCTTATATAGGCTTATGGCGGAAAACCTTTCTATAGAAATCGATAAGATCGAAACACAAAGCCGTAGGGTAATTAAGGGAAATAAGGGTTAATTTAAATGATAATTGGTGTAATTCGATGTAAAAGTCAATTGGAATTGATAGAGGTTTAGTTAATTAACGAGGTCGCGGTTTAACACTTCCTGAAAAAGATTACTTAATTATACTAGCGTACTCACATAAACTAAAAAGCCGTCAATTTTAGAATAGTAGTAAATATAGTGCAGTAGGTCAACTTTACCTACAGTAAAGTTGACCATACTAACTGAAAGTTTAGTGTATTGTTTTGTATGTGTTTACTGTATTGGCAGCAAGTTAAGTACAGTATGCGCCCACTTCATACTAGGGAACGGGCTAAGCAATTAGCCATACCAATGACTACGCAGACCGGTTAGCGGTTTCCCAAACATAAAACAATACATCCATCGCTTGACCACGCAATACTACTATTACTTCGACCAATCGAATCAACAATGTTGCAACGTCTAAAGCCCTACCAACAATATCGGTATTTTGTTATTTTATATATAAAACGTACTAACGAGTGGTGTAATTTTGTTCAACGAACTCCATACGTTTAATCTCGATAAATTATTCGTATTAGGTAGTTAATTCATCGTATAATATTATGGAAACGTTTTAAAGTTCGTTTTTAACGCGTATGTTATGAAATTCATTCAAAGCCTATAAATTCAAGTTTAACAGGTTGAAAAACATAACTTTGGGCCAGAACTACTTATAAACAGCGAAAATATAGTCGGGAAAAGGGATTGAATATTATATTTAAAGGAACAAAACCAAATTAATCGCTCATAATAGTTGGATACTGTTTATAATCCTCTTTGAAGAGAGAGAGAGAGAGAAAGAGACCTCTGTCAAGAAGTTTCTATAAGCTAAAGAAAAGGGAGTAACCCGGTCACGAGATATAATGGCTCCATAGCATCATGCAAGCATGGTAACCATCAGGGATAGATCCCTAACAACCACTAGCCCAGGCACCAGCCTGTAACATATTATATATATAAGAATGATAAAAAAAAAAAGTTGTAAACCAAAATGGATATTATGAATCAAATACTTAATGAACTAATGCTTGATTATTAAAAAATAAGGAATGTAGAAGCTGGACAAGACACAATTTGTTAAAAAATACGTCAAGTTATCACGCGGTATAAAGAGTTTAAATATACTCTATAATATCTCAACGCCACCTATAAAATCTTTTTTAGATAATTACGTTTCTCGTTTAAAACTGATGATACATGTACCAAACTCGGCTAATATGTACTTTTAAGTTTATAACTTCAACGATACCAATTAAAACCCCTCTTACACCTATTAAATCAATCGTAAATACAGTAAACCCGAGAAGTTCAGTTCATAAAATTCTTTACATTGAAAGCTTGAACGGAACCGCACGTAACAAGGAAGATCACATAACTTAAACTCAAGTTACTCCGATAGGTTACTATGTTAGAATAATGTTGAAAGGTACAAAATTTATAGTCAACAAAGTTAATAATTAACTCGTGACATTATTGTCAAATACCAATCGGGATAAGTAGTATACCGCATTTAATAGCACTTTATCTTTAGCTAGAAATGTTTTGAACGCGCTGAATACTTTAAGGATACAAGGATAAAAAACAATGGAAAAATGCTTAAAGCCATTATTTGATATAAAAATACTAGCCCCGTATCTAAATCATCGCAGTAATTATCCAACCACACATTCCTATTTTTTTTTTTTCACCGTGCAGTGCCCACTATATAGCCGGTATAGTGCGATGCTAGCTATTGTAAGGTTATATATGCCAGTGAAAAAGCACCCAAATCGAGTGTTCTTATCCTACAATAACTACCTTATCCGAAAATTCCTATTTTCAAGTTATACAGTATGATCCGTGAAAAAAAAATTGTCAATAGCACCCTTTTCATCTCGAATTAAAATAAAAAAAAATATATAAGGTTGAAAAACTAATCTTATACACCTGTGGCCAATTTTCGAGTGATATATAGTATATATTTATTTAATGCCGATGGGGTTTTATAATTAATAGTATTTGTTTTTACTGCGTGGCACAAAGATATTGGGATTTATGTTGTAATAGAATTACATACAGTGCAGTAGGTCAACTTTAGTGTAAGTAAAGTTGACTGTACTGCAATTATATTGCTTTGTATGAAGACTTACCGCATTGGCTATAAGTCGAGTGTAGTACGCTACACTTCACTCTAGGGTACAGGCAAAGAAATTGGCTATATAAGTTGCAGTATAGACCGGCTAGCAGTCTACCAAACCTAGAACAATACATCTATCATCTGACTACTGCAATACTACTGTTATTTAGAAAACCAATCGAATCGACAACGTTACAACGTCTAAGGCCTACCAATACTAATCAGTACTTGCATGTCTATTAAGTTAAGCATAAATAAGCTAAGTAGAAGAAGAAGCTACTTTCTGGTTACGCTCTAATTTATACGACCACTAGGGTAAAGGAAAAAATCTTGCAAAGGACCTCTACTACTACGTCGGTTTTCATAGAAGTAAGTAGAAAAGACTTGTAGGTTACGTAAGTTTTTATGACAGCTTAGACGTAACGACGGTATCGCTACTAAAAACACTAATAAATCTTTATTTATCCTTTTTAAAGACGTTGGGATTAAATTTCAAAAGTCTTAAAGTTCGGAAAGTTAGCAAACGGCTATGTTAATAATATTACGGGTGATACTATTATGAAAACGACTAAGTTATTACGCCAAACAACTTTTAATCTTTGCCCTTCATCAATAATAACGACCTCCGACCTTATCTTCCACATCAAACTTTTACCTATACTTCACTTTTTTTTTACTCCCCACGTTACTTTAATCGTTAAATTTGCTGCTTTAAGTGAAAACACTAAGTCATGCCAAATCAGCTACGTTGCGCGACCTTACGCTAAGTTACAAAATCACCAAGTTATCAAGTTGCCAAGTTATCAAGTCCCTACGCGACTTCACGCCAAAACACCAAGTTTCCTACGCCTAGGATTACCAAGTCACTCACCCTACACACCCTAAATAAGCCTAACCGCTAAAATATCTCCAAGTCAGAAATAGATAAAGAAAGTTGAAGCCATTAGATCAGTTTTCCTTGATTACTACAACTAGTGACTTTAGATTACGGACTTTATTAAGACCTTAACTAAAACTTACCTGACCAACTACATTAGCTAGTATACTATCGACGCGGATATCGGTAACGAATATAGTCGTGGTATCCGCGCTTTCCAAAACTTCCGCGAATTTTTTAACCATTAGACTCTTAACAAATAAAAAATGATTTAACGCACGGTTAAAATTAAGTTGAAAAAGGAGGTTACAGGCCGTAATATTTACATTCCTAACAAAATAACGATAGAACTGATAAAAACCTTCTTTTAAATAGCCTAATAAAAAGACTACCCTTAGAATCCTAATCCCTAAAACCTTTAGGGAAAGGAAAAAGCGTAAAGGATCCTAACGCTCATATACACGTTTTAAAGAATCTTTAACTTACGCTTAATTAAGTTAAACCTTTTTATGTGTTGGCAATAAGGAATTTATTAACCTGCTAAGCGCTTTAGTACCGTCATGTAATAACGTAGAGTACGCTCTTAACGGCGAAAAGACACGTGAAATAACAGCCGCTAACGCGTCTAAAGGTGTTGATATCGGCACTTTCCACCAATAAATTAAACAAAATCGTCAGGCCTCCCAAAACCTTCAAGTACTTATTGCTCCTTAGCAATTTAATCACTAAAACCCTTAAAAACCTTCTTCCTTTAGATTTGCTTACGCGCGTAAATCTACCACAGGTTCTATTATAGAACTTTACCTTTTAGGCTAGGCGACTGGCAATTACCCTTAATATTGTACCTCGAAAATACCAAAACTTAAACAATCAGAAAATACTATTTAAAGCTAGGATAATTATAGCGACCTTCCTTCAAAACCTATTAAAATGGTTAACATTAATTACAAACTTATAACGGCCTTCGCCAAAATCTAAAATAATACAAAAAAGTATAACGGGAAATTGTACAACCTCTTTAACACCAAGATAATGCCCTTTCTAAATATCTACAAGTAAATGAAAGTCCTTCCATCTGGTTTTTATTTACTATTTCCTGGAATCCTGATAAGGCACACTAAGGACTACTATCTAACCTTTGTAATTAACGCGACTACTTTTCACGTGATTTACGATAACATAAAAGTCTACTTCGAATACAACGTCCACCTTATGTATTACTATACAAACTGGGCTACTACGAGGTAAACTATAATAATAATAAAGAAAAAAGAGAAGAAAACGCCAATAAACGTGGTTAACCAAATAATTAAAAAGTTAATAATATCTTAAAAAGTAATAGAAAAGGCTTACGCTGGTAAAACCACACTTTGCGAATAGGTATAGGCAGTGATTATGGGTGTAAGCGAATTCGAATACGCCTTATAACGCACAGATGCTACTTACGAAAGATTTTTTAACCAGTTTCGTGTCTCGCTTGCTACTGTGATAACACGTACACCAAATTTGTTTAAAATGTATTCTCAAGCCGACAACTTCCTTAACATAAATAAGAAAGACTTTACGGTAATTAATTATATCAACTGTAAGTACGGGCGCCCACAATATCTAAGGTTAGGCCTATTGACCTCGGCCTCAAACTAAAGGCAACACCTACGTTAACGCTAACAACATTCAAGCGGACCTGTTAGCCGTAGGCATTATTGTCTTAATAGTGGCAAAAGATATTAAATTTGTAATAAATCTAACTATTGGTGAATTTGGCACCCCCCCGCCTAACGTAATAATAGGAAAACAACGTACCACGTCTAATACCCTATTATTTCGAAATAAAATTACTTAGATCAAATCGTGAACTCTAAAGGCAATAAGCCAATTAACGCTGTTAACGCTCCTAAACAGATTAAGTAACACGAAAATATTGTTTTTAATACGGCGGCCCAAAAACTAGTCAACCATTCCTTTTTAGACTGTTTAGGTGATAAAAACCCTTACCTTTACCTTAACTATACCCCTACTCCCTTATACACCTTTAATATTTGCGATTATTATGCAGATCACAAGGTTTAAAGTATTATACCAAACACTAGGGTGGTAAGGTACTGAATAGGAGGCTATTCGCAATATATAATATTACGGAGGGAAATTACTATAGTTATTAAGATTAATCGTTATGATTTTAGCAAAGCTAAAATTAACTTTAGCCCAAGTAAATAACAATCGTTACTAGGGATAATGGTAATTTAAACTATTATAAAAGCGATTACGTTTCATATCCTTAAGTTCTCTACTCCTTTTCTACTTTATTTAAAAGATATAAAAACTTTCGACGTTAACGTTAACTTTAATGTAGACGAGTTGGTTAAAAATAGCCGAAGGTTTTCACTCGCCTTTAAGTGGAAACACCTATAGTTTTATCTTTAAGGCCCGAAAGCAATGGTGTTAAACCCGACGAAGCTGGAGATACGTTAACTATATCGGCGTTTTAACCATCCAGCTATTAACAGGCTATATAAAGTTCTAAAGTCTGTAAGATATAACGATATAGAATACTTTACTTTTGAAGCCATTAAAAGGCTATGTTACCATTGTTAAACGTATACCTAAGCCCCCTAGAGATTTAGGTTTATATTAAAAAACAACAAAAACTTCAATTACGTAATCTTTATTAATATATTTTATTTGGATAATAAACTTAATTTATACCTCGTTAACTCCGTGAACTTTTTTTACGGAGTTAAATTCCTAAAATCTCTTTCGGTAAAGAATACGTAAGAAACGTTAAGGATGCTATGGATTAACACGTACCTGAGTTTACCTTACGTTGTTGTTTACGATATTAATACCAACTTTACAGCGGAATTTTTTTAAAAAGATATTAAGATAATAGGTATACAATGTATATAGGTACCTATAAAAGCCTACTAAAATATTGGAAAGATTAAAAGAGTATACGCTTTACTTCGCCAAACTTATAATATCCTTATATTGGAAATTGGAAGCTTTACAGATCCGGAGGCACGCCTATAAATGGTAGTGAAAGGCCTTAATAACACCGTGGGCCCTAACAGCTAAGTACTAACGCTCCTAATCTTTGGAGCGTACTCATGCCTAACGAACAAATATCCGCCTTCGGCAAGAGCTTAAAAACATTACGACATATAACAAAACCTTCAGGGAACTACAAAGAGAATCAGCACGCCGCCAAATCAATAACGCCCTCAATACAAGGAAAGGTCCCTTAACGATCAACGTACTTACTTTGCTGCTACAAAGTAAAGTTCTTGTATGGCGGGAGCCAATTAAATAGAAATGGCTGTATAAAATATTAAGTATTTCAAACTTTAAAGTGATTGTTAAAACTGCTAACGGTTTTCTATTTTTCTGAATCACTAAGGTTAAACCATATATTAGAGGTACCGAAAATAAAGACCCTAAAACCTCTCAGGCAAAACGACCGAGTTAATACGAACCTCCTTTACCTATTATTAACAAACCAATAAAACATTGCCGGCGCAAACGACCTCCGAAAAAAAAAAGAGCGTTAAAGAAAAGTAATACATACCGGGCCGTATATAAAATACTATTTAGATAAATGGGAAAGAAAAGAATAACGAAGAATTGGTAGTAAAACTTAACGTATAAAGGATTATTAAAACTTTCGGCAAACCTTTTTAAGGAAAACGACAAGGTCCAAATGAACGGCTTGTTAACTTGAGGTATTATATAATTTATACCGAAACCCGATTTCAACTTTTACGACCCAAACGTTATAATTTTCAAATCGAGGATTATTTACGAAGTTAAAGATAACACCACGTGGAAGCTATACGAAAAGTCGCGATTAATCGTCTAAAAATACGGCGATAAAGATAGAACCTAAATCCTTACGTAATCACCAACGATTTAGAAAATTAGCTAACGTTTAGTAGTTACCCTAATAATAAGTTTGTTAACCAAAACTAAAGATAAATCTACACTGAATAGCTGTCATATTATGTAAGCTTATATATAATTAGTAACAGATTAACAAAGTATTATACTATTAAAACTACCGTAAAAGCTACTTATTATTTACCCTTTAAAAATGGTAATACGATATATTAAACCACTATATAAATTAGCTTAAATAGCTATTTACTAGCTCTTGACTTACCAATCGCACTTTAAATCCCGTTTAACGATGAAGATTTTAATATATAACCCGTATTTACTAACAACGTAAGAAAAGGACTTTAATATAATATATATATGAACTAACGATACCATTTTCGTTGGAACGATTAACTTTATAATACTAAAACAATAAGTAATCAAAAACTTTAAGTTTTTAAATTACAAGATAACGATACTAACGGAAAACAATGAACTTAATTTTAACGGATCGTCAATCTGTATACTTAATGTTAATACCGGCTTAAGCCTTAACTAAAAGGGTCAGGGTGTTATTTTTACCATAATTGATAAAATTAATAATGCTAGAGCTTAAAAGTACTTTAAATAACATGTTCAAGGCAGTTATATTGTTACCTTATGTTAATCGAAAGCCTTTTACAACCTTTTTATTACGAAATAAGTGTAAACTCTAACGGATAAAAACTTTAATCAGTTAAATGATAGGCTCGAATATTAAATACGAAACTTAAATCGCGGGATTAACATAATCTTAATCGATTTATCGAAGGCTAAGTTAATGATTTTCATAAATGGGTTATTTATAAATAACACCGACTTATCTTTATCAATCGGCTTCTTAATAACTTTTGTTAATAAAGATGAACAAGAAAACTAATTTAACATTATTAGAAATCTAATTTACAAGATTTCTGTTAAATATAAAAGGATTACATAAAGCATACTAATATCGGAGGTCTATGGCATAATAACGGATTTCGACATAGGTCTAGTATTATAAAAAAAACCCTAAACCTTATTACCAGGTAATTACGAATTTCTTCTATCCTAGTAATAATTTATATCGATTTAAAAAGCCCTTCTAAATACCTTTTAAAACTCGGGACCATTAGTAAAAAATGCCTAATAATCGAAGTAATAACGTTCCGAAAAACCTACAAAGGGAGGGAGATTAAGGAATTCCGATAAATTGATAGAAAAGATAACCACACCAACGCTATAACAAAAGCATTATTAAATAAAATCTTAGAAAGATTTATAAATAACAATAATCTAACCATACGAATTGAAAGCTACGTTAATAAACCATCTAGATAGCTCGGATTACATAACGGCGAGCAAGGATATACCGGCAAACTGGAAGATTGCTAGGAAATTAATAATAGCTTATTGAAGTGGTATAGTTAAAGTAAAAACTTATAAAGATTTATAGCGTAAAATTTTTTTATAGGATTTGATAAACTCGAACCTCGGGTTAACGGAGCAATCGAGGTTAAATGTGATCAAATTGTATGCAATTGGGTGCAATTTAGTATAGAAATCAACTGGAATTAAAAAGGGTCTGGCTAATTGACGAGGAGGCAACTCAGTAGCAACCGGAAAAGATTGGTCAGCTACACTAGCGTGCGCGCACAGACTAAAAAGCCGCCAGTGTTGGAATAGTATTATATGTAGTGCAATAGGTCAACTTTAATATAAGTAAAGTTGACTGTACTACAAGTGTATTTCTTTGTATAGAGACTTACTGCATTGGGTGTAAGTCGAGTGCAGTACGATGCACTTCACTCTGGGGCACGGGCCAAGCAATTGGCTATACAAGTTACAGTGCAGACCAGCTAGCGGTCTACCAGACCTAAAACAATACATCCACCATCTGACTACTGCAATACTACTGTCACTTCGAAGACCAATCGAATCGACAACGTTGCAACGTCTAAGGCCTACCAACAATTTACAAATATAAACTATATTTAATTGAGTTCGTTCATGTATTACGTAAAAAATTGATAATATAACTAGGTATTTCGAAAAAGGTTTTCAATCGATATTCTTGCAATATATTAAAGTCCATCGCCATTTACTTACAAATTTCACTTATAAAACTAAGCCATAAATAACTATTTTACTAGAAATAAAACCTTAAGATAACCTTTCAAACAAGGCCTTAAAATATACTATAGTTTAAAGACTTGTAATATTATACGTGTTAAAAATTGTAGCTTTTGCCAGGTCATGTTATACGGTTATCGCAGTTCCTATTCAATATCTAATCTGATTGAAGATTTAACGGCTGTTTGAAAGGAATAAAAAGATCTATAATATATATATATATATATTAGTCTAAAGACTATAGAGATAAAAAAGATATACTTTTCAACGCGTTCGACGAGTTAATTTTCATTACACATAGAAAACCTAAGGAGTGAAAAAGAAAGTAATAGAGGTATATCATTAAGTGGGGGGTATAGTAATACAAGTCTTTTGTAAATAGCTAAAGGTATTTAAAGTCAAGTCGAAGGCGAAAGCCCCGTTAATCGGGCGGTGGATCGGTATATGTGGTGCGGTTTAAAAATGAATAAATAGAAAAATATATAAATCGAGCTGTCATATACAAAAGTTTATAGTTTAGTTTTTTATGATTTTGAAACGTAAAGTTAAACTTGTACCGTAATATAAGTTTGGAAAACTACGTTAGTATAAGAAACGATTGATGAAATCGTTGTTTGTAATCGCTATTCTCTGGATATACTGCTGTACGAGTGGTGAACCGGGTTGATAACGATCTTTATAGCTAAAAATTAGTTGCCGGGAAATATTTAAATAGTGGTAAAGCCGATTAGTAGCATAATAAAATAAGGTTTATATAAAGTGATAGTGTTAAAAACGAGTGGATTGGATTTTTTTCTTTCGAAAATAAGCACTATGAGGGTTTATAGTGTAAGATCCGTGCCTTTTTTAATAAAGTGGTCCGTACACATATGCCAAGAAATTTAATATTAGGTCGAAAATGTCAGATACTATTTATTATCCTCGATAAAAATAAAAAAAAAGCCCTTTTTGTTAAAGTATTATAAAGTTAATAATATGGCATGACTGAAGTATATAATTAGTTAGGTGGTGTATATATACTTAGGAGGAATATAGGAGCATCTTAAAAGTATAGTAATCGCTATGCTTAAATATTTGGCGACCACTAGACTAGGTACTAACTTATGACGAAATAATTTCATTTAATGATAATTTCGTTTTATAATTCGATTGCGAAAATAAATAATTTACCAGTCTAATTATAATTATCACTAGCAATCTTAATATCTCCAAAACTCGAATCGACATTAACTTACATACCAAAAACCCAACCGATTTTGATATATATACCGAAAATCCGCTTAAAAATCGCGTTGATATAACTTGATACTAAATCGCGACGGAATACACATATAGTAGATTTTAAAAAAAACTAAATCCGGAACCTTATAAAATGTAGGAATTACTAACCAAAAAAAATATTAATCTTATAATCATCACATATTATAATTAATCATTTTTACTTTACGATTTTAATACGAAATTTGAAAAATAAATTATTGTTTTTCATAAATAATTCCAATATCATCTATTCGGATCGTATAAAATTGTCATATAAAAGGTTTAATATTATAGAATAATCATAATATAAAATTTCATTTAAATCATAATATTGAATAAACCATTATGTACTAAATTTATGGTTTAATAATAACTTTTAACGTTTCTTTTTTTAATAAAGAAAGAAATATGAAGCCTGTTTTAAAATTCATATTTTATACAATTTATTTCTACGTTCATAAAAAAGGGTTTAAAGCATTAAAAATTGCTTTTCACGTATTTCAGAAGTGAAATATACTTTTAAAACTTTGTATTGGTATGAGTTTCAACTTTATTAATAGCGTACTTTAATATTAATATAATTATTTGCATCAAATCTAGTAGTATTCACTTCTTAATTCTTTATAGCAAAATTTATATTTATCTACCACGCTACTTTATCTTATAATATAAAGGAGAATAAATTATTTCTGGTAATATCCTTTTCATCGTTACTATTCACAAAATAAACGTAACTAGAGTTTTTAATATCAACTTCCATTCAATATTATTAATAAAAGATTTTTTTTTGGATATCAATGTATATATACCGTATAATTATTCAAATTGTATGAGGATTAATATATATTATTAATTCAAATTTCATAAGTACGTTTAATTTGAATTTTACCAATTACCATGTAAATATAGTTTTGACTATTAAAAATACCATCATTATTTATTTTGTAATTACAGAGTTGATTTAAAGAAGCAATAAATCAAAAGTTGTTAGGGGAAATAAAAACTTTTAAGTTGTAACTAAGGTTTTAAAAGCTAATAACAAATGTATTCACTTTATAGCCGAATTATTTTATTATATATTTTGGTTATCATTAAGATTTAAAAGATATAAATTTACAATGTCATTGCTTTTTATAGGAGTTTATTATTATTAACATTGTTATATAGTGTATTTTTCTTTGTATCAATATAAATATGTTTGTTTATAGAAACGTTTATGAATGTTATAATTCTCTTAATAATGATAAAACTAATTTTGAAATACTTAAAAATACAGTGCCTAAATCAATCACTTAAAATGATAATTATAACAGATATATAAAGTATTTAAATTTACATTATAAAGAGTAAATACGAAATCGTAGTGTAAAAGTTATTAAATTTATGGTTAACATTAAATGTAATGTTAAATATTATGTATTATAAAATGATCAAGGCTTTAATAAGTTAGAAATAACATTATAAAACAAAATTATTTACGGGCTACGACCCTAACCTTTGGTGTATAAGTCATACCATAGTGCACCGCCATATAAATATAATCTCTATTATTAGTTTGTTTGAATTTCACTATTTTCGTTTATCAACGAATCTATATATATCAACTTATAATTTTTTTTCGTATAATAGTTGGATTTGTTTATTAAACTACCTATAATTGTTAACTTAATCTTTTTCGTTTGATTAAATTTATAAATTTTGGGTTTTCCGCTAATTTAACATTTGTCATTAAGAAAATAAACAGCAAATAATCGCTTTGAAAATAATAATATTATATCACTAAATTTACCTACTTTATTAGCTTAAAATGATCAACATGTAAAAAACTTGTGACTGTTAATTTTGTTTTATCTTAATCCCTAATAAATATATATCCGATATACATATATATATAGCAATACTAACAACTTTTTTTAAAAAAAAAAAATTCAGGTCTATTTTTTGTAAATTTTTTAACGTTTCTTTATACATATACAATACTTCATTTTATTTTTATCATCGATAACTTTAATACCAGTATTTAAATCTTTAATAAGCCTATTAACTCCTTAGTTCCGACTAAAGTTTTAAATAATTTTTTATCTACTTTTATATCGATATTCGTAAGTTTAGCCGCGATAATGATAAATAGGTTGCCGTGATTTGAAAATATACCGAAAATTTTCGAAATAATAATATAAAATACGTTATTATAATCAAGAAATTAAACAATTGTTTTATCAAAACCTTAAAAACCGCTCAACCCCTACCGTCTTTTTTTTTAAATTTACTATTACCGGTTAATACCCACTACATAGCTAGTATGATATAACCCTCGCTAATGTAAAAGATATATACATATACCGGTGGCAAGGCTCGTAACCTCAAATCCTTACCTTATATAACTACCACCCTATTTTGTTTTCCAATTTTAGGTTATACCTTTTAAACTTGTTGAAAAAACCATTTTATTACTAATACCATACGTATATTAATTAAAAAACTATCCTTTATACCTATGGTCAGTTTCTGGATCTTACGTTATATATACTGTTAAATGCTTGCTGAAGGGACCTTATATTAACTATATAGGTTTACGCTTTATAAAAAAACCCTTTCCCATAAAAAATGTGTATCGTATTTGTAAAGGTTTTGTCTTTATAGTTGCGACGAAAGAGTGTATTTATTACTAAGTATATACAATATTAGTTATTAACTTTATACCTTTAATATAGAAAAAATAGTCTTTGCCTATAAAATGAAATATTAAATAAAACCTTTAATGGAAAACCGGACCTTAAATTAGCCTTTTAACTAAAGCCTTAAGGTACCTTACAGTTTAAAAACCCGTAAAGGCGTAAAATCTGTAGCTTATCTAGGCTGTATTATACGACCGTTTCAGTTCTCGCTCGATACCTACTCGTATAGAGGATTTGACAACGTTCCAAAAGAGTAAAGAACTTGTAAAATACTTATATCTTTGTTAAAAACCAGTAGCAATAAGGTAGACATACTCTAAAACTTATAAAGCAAGTCACCTTTTTGCTATATGCCGCAAACCCAAAAAGTATAAAAGAATATAAAATAGGGTATACCATTAAAAGGGTGGTGTAGCGTGAAAATTCTTCTATAAACATCCATAAAAAAGATATCCAAAGTAAAGTCGAAGACCCCGATGAGCGGGAAGGGCGCCTATATAAATAGTAACGGCTAAAAAATAAATGAATAAATAAAACCGTCAAATGCGAATGCTTATAATAAAGGTATTTCTTTATAACCTTAAAAAGTAAAAGAAATCAAACTTTTATTATAGTTACAATGCAAGTTGAAGTCTTAAGGGCTATGTTGGTATAAGTAATAAGGGATGAAATCGTTATTTATAAGGAATGATTTCTATATATATCATTACGCGAGCAATACGCTGGGTCGACAATGATCTTTATAGCTATGAAGGGGTTGCAGGAAAAGTTTTAAGTGGTGATAAAGCCGATTGATAATTCTGTAGTGGAATATAATGCATGTAAAGTAATAGTATGAAAAGAGGCTAAACCTAAATATTTTTCTCGGAAGTAACTATTAGGGTTTACAATGAAGGCTCCCTACCCTTCTTAACAAAGTAATCTATACAATTATGCCAAAAAAGTTAATGTAAGGTTAAAAATTCCGTACCGTTATTAATGTTGCCAACCTTTCCCATCATATTATAGCTAATCCTACGAAACTTACGGATAATAAAAAATATATCATTAAAGGTTAATTTTTTCCCTCGCTTTTTAAACATTTCTTCAACGTTATGACACCGCGAACAAAGTTTATTTCACATTTTTTAAATCCGAATGTACTTACTCCAAAATCAACTTTCATAAACTAATCTATATTTTAATTCTCTTTTATATAAAAAGTTAATTTAATTTTTTTTATAAATTTGAATTTATCTTTTAATAAATGAAATACGTTGGTATTAATGAGAACGAAACATCAATATATATTACGAGGGTTTTACTATATAATATTGTATATAACACCTCATATCTTTTGCCGTTGGCGATTTTAATACATTGAAAATAAAAAACCCTTTCTTTATTAATTTTAACGCTTAACTTATCATTTTAGGTATTTGTTACAGTAAATCTCCATAAGAGCTAGTTTGACTTTTATGCGAAAAAAATTTATAAAATTGAAAAAATATTAAAAGTTATCCAACCTTTAACAATTATATCAAGTAATTATTTTTCTTATATAAAATGTATAATAATTTGAAAAAAGACATATCCATCGAAAAACTCCGCTTTTAACATTATATTTACGTTGAAAACGCTTATATACCAAATTTAACCGGGTTTAACCACCTTGATAATATGAAACTCCCGATGCAATACTTGCTGACAACCTTATAAACCTGAAAATCAAAATCTTCACCTATGATTAATATATATATTGTAAATAATTCGGCTATTATAGAGACTAATACACAATGAAACGCGATAATCCTAATTAAAACGCTTAACTTATCATTGATCTTCCTAAAAAAAATCCCGTAATTACGGGGATTATAATTTTAACAATTAAGATTATGGTAGGCACAAACAAGGTTGTAGAAATTGATTGAATTATAAGGATGAATTAATAAATGATACTGGTCAATATAAATACCATCTTATTAATTTATACAATATAAACTAAGCTTTTTTTAAAAGAAAGATGAAAGAAATATATATTACATTAAAATTCATATCCTTAATTCTTATATAATATAAATCACTTATAGTTATTATAATAATACAATTATTCGTTACGTTTAATTTTTTTAAAAACTGTTGTTCTTATCATTAATCTCCTTATAAATAAATAAAAATACTAGATTTTGAAATACTGTTTTTTTCAAGATTAACTTTCAAATAAAATATTCTAGATATTCAACTGAGGGTTTACATTGCTATAGACAAGTTGCTTCGCTTGATAGTAATAGGGAACAAATATTTCTTAATTAAATATACCATTTTTTACGCAACCTGATTTTATAACCTTTACCGGTATTATTAAATCAAATTATACAGAATTTGGCGTTACCGATAAAGACTTTTTATATTCCTTTAAGTTTTGACTTTACCGCTTAAATATATAATGCAATTTATATTTAACTAATAGTAGGATTATGAATATAGTTATAAAATACTTAAATATTCCTATCAATTCAAGTCAATATAACGAATAGAATCTTTCTTTCCCTAACCAAATTTATCATAAACAACCTCTAAATTTTCCATTTATTATAATTCAATATTCTACCCTACCCTGAATCGATCTAAAATAACCCTTCATTTAACCCTCTACTTTCTACTATACTATTTTTTTTAAAAAAAAAACTATATTACAAATAATTAATAATATCCGTAATTTTCTACGATACTAACCTGCCAATCACTCGAAACGGTGATAAAATATATAATTATGTTTCCTTACAACGTTAAAAAGTGTAATAGCTAATGTAACAAGCTTTATTTAAATAACATCAAAAGATCTTTTTTAAAAAAGGATATAATAAGCTCCGAGATCCTAATATCAAAGAATATAAAACTCTTACTATTATTAAAAACTATGAATTTTGATAAAATGATAACGAAAAAAAACCTCTTTTAAGAAAAACCCCTATAAAATCTGATATTTTTACAAAAACAATGTAACCTATTATTAAACCTAAGTTAAAAACGTATTCAATAACCTGTATAATATCAATAAAGCCTTATCTACTATTTAACGAAAACCAGAAAAGATTTAACCATATATGGTATTACTAATACCCAGAAAATCAAGTTTTACTGTAACCTTAGAATTAAAAATAAAGTAACAAAACCACTTTATCAGATGACAACGCCTAAAATTTATTTCAAATGAACCTTAACCCTTAGAATTAACTATTAAGGCACTAATAAATTTTCCAATAAAAATTCATTAACCTAAATAATTCCTCTTTATTTATATAAATATATTTTAATTTATACAACTATCAAAGTTCAATACCTTATATATCAAGTTTTATATTTACTCTTTGCCCTATTATTTACCCTAACCCCAACAAACCCTATAGCTTTAACTCAAAATAATATATTTTGGTATGAATTCATAGTATATTAAAATAAAGAAAGCTCCGAATTTACTTTAATTTTTGGAAAAGAAAAATTCGTCAAATCAAAATATATTAAAAAGGGTTGGAACACATTGGTAATAAGTAGCTTCTACCACACCTTACTTGTATTAATACTATGAATTAACTCCTCTATTTTAACCCGAGTTTCAAGGAAAATATTAATATAATTTAAAAAGGTAAGCTCAAACGAATAAAAAAAACCAATTTAACTAAAATTAACCGAAATATTTGTAACTTTAAATAGTAATTATTTAATTTGCGACTGCAAAAGCTTGAACCTCTAATAAGTTTTTGAACTTAAAATTAAATTTGATACCTATTTACAACCCACTATATTCTAAGTAATAAGCCTTTAAACACAGTATATTTTTTGTTATTGGTAAAACACTCGATAATAAACTTTGAAAAAAACCAAATAGTTATAATTTTATCACGTTATCATATTTCTATTTATAATTAAGTCTAACAGCGGAGTTTTTATTAGTTAAAATCACTCAAGTTTCAATATCATTACGATTGAAAACCCTTACTAAAGTATTTATTTACATTAAATTGAATAATATTTTCGCTTCAAAAAACATCTGTACTATAGAAAAATACTTGAAAATATAACATTTATTACTTGTAATATGGTTTAAAAACAATAATGATGTTTTTTAACTATGTAATACATCAATTCAATAATAACACTTTTTTATTGACGTTCTAAATAGCTTGATAGACATACTCTACAAAACTTTTCTGGTGTTGGAATAGCAGTCAAATGCAGTACAGTAAAGTCAATTTTACTGCAACTTAAGTTGATTATACGTATTGTAAATTGACTGTAGTTTGTGGGATTTGACTACACTAACTGCAAGTGCAGTGCAGTAGGTTTCAACTACAAAATGAAACACAAGCCAAAGCGTTTGTCCATACAAATTAGTGTACAGACCGGCTAGCGGTCTGCCAAACTTAGAACTCAAACCATAATCAATTTCAATGCAGCACCAGTTACTTCGACTACAGTGATTCGAATCGACTACGTTATAGAGAAAGGCCTATATCTATAGGCAGGCCTACTAACACTGATCAGTGCTTATTAGGTTAATTATATATTAGCTAAGTAGAAAAAGAAGCTGTTTTCCTGTTTTTACGCTTTATTTCGGCAAGTTAGAGGAATAATTCGTACGTAGGATACCTATAATCTTTGTAGTTATTCTCGGAAGCAAGTAGAGAAGAATTATAAGCTATTCAGATATTTTCGGCAGTCTATTAATCGACGGTATCATTACTTCTAAAAACACCAGGAAATATTTATTACCTCCTTTTTAAGGCGTTAAAATGAAACGCCTAAAAGTTTTGAATATTAATAAGTTAGTAAGTTAGCAAACAGCTTAATTAGTACTATTACTACTACTATTCTTATAGGTATCACTATTACAAATTTCAAATCGTCAAAACGACTAAGTTTTACGACTTTTAACTTCAAATACAAACTTTAAAGGCAAACTTACCACCTACTATATAACACCACCCATTTACCTTTGATATTCTTTAATTTTCGTTAGGATAGATTTACGAAATACCAAAATTAATACTGTTACCGATTCTGCCCGAAAGGGAAAAAATATAAACCTCGAATTCACATTAGTTAAATACTTCGACAACGACCTTTGGTAAAGGGACCCTAATATAGACTTCACTCTCGAGTATTTGACAAACTACATTAGTCATTATATTCTCGATTTAGACTTTACTAGACGTGATACGAGACCTATTACCTTCGATAGCGTTTACAAATAGTTTAACGAATAGACTTTAAACATGTGAAAAGCGATAAATACGCAAGTTAAAATAAATTTAAAAAGTAAATCAGCCAGTGAAAAGGTTAATCTCTCTGTAAAAAGAGGTGGAAATGATAATTTTACCAACCTGTTATATCAATATGTAACAGATGAAGACCCTTAATAGATTCGAAAAAAAAGTAAAGTTATCGTTGACAACAGTATTCCTTAATGCCCCTACATATGTTCGTAAGGCTCTACTTAAGCCCAAAGAAGTTTTTGAAACCCTTTTACGTAAAATCAACGGTACAATGACACTAGCCGTCAGGAATTGATTAAACTATATGCCTCAAGCCCCTAAGTCAATCAATTAATTAAATAGGAACCTCGAAGTACTATTTAACACTAAGAAAATGATCACTAAGTTCTCCGCGGCGGAAACCCTTAAGTTCCTTTTCCCTAAAACCCTTAATACATTCAATTTCAATAGTTAAATTAAGGAAGGAATAGCTTTTTACGCGAGTCTACTATGGGCACAACCACTAGTCCTTTCCCTTTAAACTCGATCAAAGGTAATTATCATTCCTATTAGCATTAACCCCAGTACCAGTTAAAGGATTCGAAGGGTTCTTACAACTAGTATATCACATTTCCCACTCGACACGTCCCTATAGTAAATACGGATTACGCGATAATTACCACGTTCGTTAAGATCTGGGAAGGAAAGAAAAAGTATAATGGTAAGCAATACAACCTCTTCAACGTCAAGTTACGCCCGTTTTTCAATATATTCCGCTAGATAAAGGTTAAATTGCTTGATTTTTACTCGCTATTTCTTAATATCTTTACCGGTCAAACTGAAGATAACTACTTCCAGTACCTGACGAATTGTTTCTTCTTTTATGAAATCTATAATATTTTTAAAGGCTACTTCGAATACGATGTTAACCTTGCTTAACACTATACTGAATAGAATATTATGAAGTGGTCTTATGTGATAAATTGTGAAAAAAGAGACGAAAAGTAAAATTGACCTTTTTAATTGAATGTTTAATAAGCTAATACTTTACCAACAAGTAATAATAAACGCAGGATCTGGCGAAGGAACCTTACGCTAATAGGTTCTATAAGTCTTTACGGGTTACGAAAATTTTAAATATGCTTTACAATATCTTAACACTATTTGTAAAAGAAATTTGGTATGTTACTTTCCTCATTGACGACTATAATGGCTCTAGTTTTAAGCTCGACTGGTATTTACCTTTAAGCTTTAAATTCTAACGACGATGAAAAAGATCTCTTTTACACGTATTATATCAACCATACTTACGAAAAGCCTAGTTAATACGGTTAACGATTGGCTCGGACCTGGAGAGGTAACCAAGCTACGTACAAAGAAAAGTATCCTTTTTCTTTAAAGTTTTTAAGCTAGCCAGGCAAGTTTGTTTTAAACCTGAACGCTAAAGGATATTAGATTTACGGCAAATAAGGCTACTGTTCGATACGCTATACTGCCTCCGAACGCTAATTAAAGCAGCTAGTATATAATCTATATTTCCTATTTACCCTCAACAAGGATTACTTATTACGCGTTGCAGAATTTAAAGGTAATAAATCCAAAGAGGAGGAAAATAAACCTAAAGCTATCAACTGGCACGAAGATACTAGTATTAGGCTAAAAACAATGTAATAACTCGCTGATCATGTCTTTCTATGCCACTTAATAGGTAAAAATCTTTATTACTGATATAATAATAAAAGCACTATCTCTATACACCTTTTTATTATTTAAGATTGTTACATGAAATAGGGTTTTTCGTGTATTATACCGTATACAGGAGTAATAAAGAACTTAATAAGAGGTTATTTATAATAAATCGCATTACGAAAAGATACAAATATAGTTACAAAACTTAACTATACGGATGTCAGTAAAGTTAAAGTTGGTTTGAGTCCTAGAAGAAGGCTTTTTTTACTAGGGTCGACGACTATTACTATTGTTGTTAATCCTATTATTCTCTATATATTCGAATCTCCTACCCCCTCTTTTTCTTTATTTTAAAAGTATGAAAAACCTAGGAATTAATGTTAATATTTAGACTAATAAATAGCTTTAAGTTAAAGGCAGTAAAAGGTTTTTACTTGGCTTTAAGTAGGGGTACATTTAATTTTACCTTTGAAAACTAAAGGTAGTAATATTAAACCTAAATAAGTTGGGATTTCGTTCATTATATCGTAGGTTCAACAATCCGGCGATTAATAGGTTTTATAAAGTTCTAAAGGCGGTTAATTATGAAGATATAGACTTCTTGGCTTTAAATCAAATTAAACGGCATTATCATTATTGACAAATATACTTTCAAACCCCCTCAAAATTTATATTTATATTCAAGAAAAATTAAAATTTAATTTGGAGGTTTTCGTAAACATATTTTACCTAGTAAAAAAGTTCATAATTTACGTTATGAACTCTGCCACGCTTTTTACTTCGCTAAGTTATTCAAAACTATGACGGTAAAAGAAACTTGGAAAGCGTTACGTATTTTGTGTATTAGTACATAGTCTACAATACCAAACATATTAATTTATGACGCTAGTATTAACATTATCAAGATGGAGTTTCAAACTAGTGCTAAATCGATAGGGCTTTAATGGAAATAGGTTTTCTTTAAGGCTTACTAAAGTATTAGTAAAGTCGAAAAATATTACGCCCTATTACAAAGGGTTACGATATTTTTACCCTGTAAATCAGAAACTTTATAAGTTAAAAAGTACGGCTTAGAATAGCACTAAAAGGACTTAACGTTATTATTAGCCCCAATAATCTTATACTAACTTTGCTGGTATTGAAGACCTATCTAAATATAACAAATAAATCGCTGTTATCGCTAAACATTCAAAACCGTATTATAATATGTAATAAAGCCCTCAAAAAATAACGAAGAAAGAAATCAGCAAGCCGATAGATTAAAAAAGCTTTTGATATCAAAAACTGACCGTTAATAACAAATGTGTTATCCCTCCCCATTTAAAATCAAGTCTTTACATGGCTAAAACTAGGTAAATTGGATAGGACGCACAAAATATTATTTATTACAAACTTAAAGGTAATGGTAAAAATTGCTAACGGCTTTGTTACTTTCCGAATTACATGGGTTAAGCCGTATAAAAAATCTTTCAATTTAATAAAAATCCTGATATTGATAACCTTTGAGTCAAACGAATCAGCTAATACAATCCTTCCGAGTCAACTATTAATATGCCTATAAAATGTCGACAGTGTAAAAAACCACATAAAAGGAGGATATATACTAAAAAATAGGATGATAACGAGGATTATAGGCCTAATAAAGTATATATAATAGTGTAGGTATCTTAAACAAAACATTCTAACGGAGGTATTCCCCTTTAGCTACGTATTAAAGGTATAATTAACATATCGTTTAAGCCTTTAAAGGAAAACGATTCAATAAAGATTAAAGGTATTCTTTTACAAAGAGTTATATAATTGGTGCAGTTAATATAAATTAAAGGCTAACATGATATTATTCTTGAGTTAGAGATAGTTTACAAGGTTAAAAGTAAAATTATGGACCGACCGTACGAAAAATGAAGACTAATCGCTGAAAGATACGGTAATAAAAGTAACAATTGAATCCTTATCTCATTACCTATAATTTATAATATTAGTTAACATTTGATTATTTTATTTACTATGGGTTTTATTGTTTGCATGAAAGATTGATTCACATTAAATATCCGGGATATAATATAAACGTATAAGCAGTTTGTCACCGATCTTTAGCAAATTATACTATTCAAAATACCGAACGAATTTAGTGATAAGTTTCTTACTTATATAATAATATGTTATATCAAAATTTTATATGGACAAACTGAAGTAAGCGTTTGTTAATTTTCAACGTACCAAACGCACTTTAAAAACAGGTTAGATATAACGACTTTAATGTTTAACTCATACCAGTTAATTACGAAAAGAAAATAATTTTGCATAGTAAGTATACAGATTAATCATACTATTTTTTTATCGAAAATATTAGGTTTATAACGGCGAAATAACGTACTATTAAAAGGTTAAGTCTTTGAAAATGTAAGTGTCAGTAAGGTTTTTACCTATTCACGTTAAAGTAAACGAATTGAAGAGTAATCATAAGATTGGTATAGTTATAGTAAAAGATAAATAGGTCAGAAAGAAGTATTTCAAAGAGTGCACGCTACGGATGTAAGGTTATAAACCTCCTATCCAGGCAGTGGCCCTTTTGCCGTACGCTCTAGAATACACATTCCAAACCACTCCATGCATTGCCGTACTTTTTGGAATACCCATTCCAAACCGCTCCATACATAATACACTTTATGTTTTGCAAGAATACAGCCTAGAACATGACACGTTATCGTATACTTTACAAGAATATACCTTATAATACAGTGTATTACCATTTGGCCTATATATACCAACTTTAAAGGTATATCGTAATATATATATAGGTAATTTTTTCTTTTTTTCTTTACATATTTTATATCTATAACTTAGTAACGATAATATAATTATAGCGATTTCGTATACGTAATTCTGTAATAATAGTGTGGTTATAAAATTAATTATAAAGGTCCAAATTAACAGTTTTTGTAGTAACAATGTAACCGCAGTACCAGTTACAAAGGTTCTAATTAGTAATTTTTGACCGCGGTGGTAATTATAACAATGGCTTAATTAATCTAATTAAACGGTAATAATATAATTATTAATAACGTGTTTTACTATTTCTGATAAGGGTGTAATTTCGTAAACGTTATGAGAGTAATTACGTCAGGGTAAATACGCCTTTACGTGTTTTTAGGTTAATATAAAAAGATACATCGTTATCGGTGTAAGTAAAAAAAAATTCTTTTCCCTTTAAAGATACGTACCAATAATTAATACAAGTCCCTATTCTAATTTAACTTAGCCTCTATTACAATCAACCAATTCAAACCGCTTTGATAGAAAGAACACTTAACCAATACCTATATACTAACCTTATCTTTAAATAAATGCTGCGTAAGTTCAGGTTTTCCAAACGCTGTTTGGTGTGCGCTCATCGTCGTGCCGCCACTACCGCCGTAGCCGCCGCCGCCTATAATACTATCACTCCCACTAACAACCCGCCATCCACGAGCATAATATTATTAATAGCTGCTTCCCCCCCGGCCTCCCCATGCCTCACCGCCGCTACCCCCCTAGCCTCTTCTTTTTCTGACCGCCGCCACCTCCCCGGCCTCTTTCGCCTCCGCCGCCACCGCCACCTCCTTACCAGCTTCACTAGCCTCCGTTGCCGCTGCCACCTCCTTACCGGCTTCTTCAGCCTCCGCCGCCGCCGCTCCAGTTTCGGCCTCGTTTATTTCCGCCGCCACCGCTTCGCTTTTTC